>BGPR01025472.1:0-22310 GCA_013235015.1 Araneus ventricosus
CTGCATTGCTATCAGTTCACTGGTAGGAGGATGTTGAGCATACATATTGAGTCATACAACTTTATTTAGCTCAAGATAATTATTGGGAGGATGTTTACGAGACAGCGGCATATATTATGAAATAGCAAAAAAACGTTTTCAGTGAAGCTATCGTCGCCACCACTAAATAGCTTAATTTTATTTGCAATAGCATTTTATTTGCAATAGTTACTCTTAATTATCAAATAATTTATTGCATTTTAAATAAACATATATACTAAGATTTGTTTAATAAATTTGATATAAAAATAAAGCCAAGATAGATAGGTTTATCCTTTTTTGTTAGAGCCGTGTCATCTCAATAATTTCTGGGGTTACTTGGGGTTTTGTCTGAGTATTTGTTTTAACTGTAATGGATGAAGATTTAAATTTGCCGTTCAAAGTCGGTTTACTGATAATCCCGTGCTTTGGGCCGTATAGTCTTCTGTAATCACACAGCTAATACTTATTCGTGTTAAGATTTATGATTGAGTTATTTCAAAACTGGGAGTTCTTCAGTCGAGCCCTATTGTTTAAATAGCTTTACGTCATGTGACTTTTCATATAATGAAGTACGTTCGCACGGTACCTAGATTAAATACTACTCAGTCCAGAGTCTCTTCTCTCATTCATAACAAAAGTCAATTTGAAATAATAGCCTGATTGCTGGCTTAATACATCTAGATAGCTGGGATGTTTTTTTTATATGATTTTACTGAATGATTACAGATGGGATACAAAAAATTAATCTCAAATGTACCGACCAATAAAATCTTGCATAACCTTTGAATGAAATTAATGATAAAATTCCTTGATATATAGGTCGAATGTCATGAAAATATCAGCAAATATTGCAAATGTGTGGAAAAGCCAATAATACGTCTGTATTAAATTACAATAGTGTAATATTTCATTACTTTAAATATTGTATAGGAATCTACCTTGCCCTCTCAAGCCGTTTGAAAAGGATTTTTTTTTCTTTCTGCTTGTTTGTACTACCACCGCTTCCTAATGCAATGTGGCGAATCTTGCAAGATTAAGTCTTTCTTCTTTTAGCTATTGAGAGTAATAAGTAATTTTAGAAGTTTAAGAAAACCAATTAACATGTGAGATCTTTCTATAAACTAAAAGCAAACTCTTTTCGCCGCAAGCTTTCGTGTTCACCCAACAAAACGATTTACGAGCTCTTACAAATTTCAAGATTTGAAAATTTATGTAAAATAAATGCTGAAACATCGAACATTGTAACGACTTATGCAATGGATTAGTGCACGCGTAGTAAAAGTGTATACATGTTTACAAATAAAAACGGAATTACATGACGATAAAGTTAAGTGTCCAAACAATATTTTTAAATCAACAGCAATGTGGTTTTGTACTTGTATAGCTCGAAACACGACTGGAAATGACAGTTTGAAATGAAGTGCAAACAGGTCAGTAATTAATTTTTAAATAGGAAAGCATCTAAAATGATTGCGCTTAAAATGTATTTTTGTGCCAATTTTATTGCAAAATTGAAGAAAATCATAAAGTAAGAAATAAATTAGTATTATAAGATAATAAGTTGTTTGCTAAGATTGCTTGTAAGAATACATTCTGCAGTAATTATTCCAAGCATTATAAAACACGCTCATAAAATAGTTAATCTTCGTTATTTTAATTACCATCAAATAATAATATACATCAGAAAGTGAAATAATAGCCAAGTTGACCTAGAAAATTCCCCAGAATGTCGTGCATATGAATTTTATGGCACTACGTTTAGAGAAGTCTTCTGTACGACAGATGACACATGTATTTTCTGTTCTATAGCCAGGTAACAAAGTAATTAATGCGAAATAAAACACTATAAGACAAAAAAAAAGAAAAATGGAAAGTTAATATTTTTCCAAGTAAATCAAACACGAGGCTCAAGCTAAAAAAAAAAAAGAAAAAAACCTTGACTCCAAACAGCTTCCGATACTTCAGTTCAAAAAGATGAAGAGAAATACATAAAAAAATGCAAGAACACCGGATGTGAATGATTAATAATAGGGAAAAAGAAAATTGGAGAAAATAGGCAAGGAGTCTCTGCACGATAGATACATTCATTTTCGTGTTTTTAATTAATATTTTGTTAACAAATTTTAAGTTCGGAATTTAAATGGTCAAAATTGATTCATTGGATTATTTCCCATCTTTTGTTACTTTAGGCGCGTTTCTGCGTTCAGCGGTTCGCAAGAAGTGAGGATCACATATATAGATAAATTTGTTTAATCTCGAAATTTGATACTGAAGATTTAATGTAATACTTTTGTAACCAGGGCCGTGTTATCCAATGGGCTAATTGAACTGTATCCCAGGAGCGCAATTGATCTAAGGCGCCTAAAATGTTACTGATTTTGTTTTAATTCAGAACCAAAAAGAATATTTAATTACAATTTAACTGTTATAAAAGTAAAAGTATGTTTAAGGCTGGTAATTATTGTTACATAAATATGCATATCAATTCAAAACACTTTCATGAAGATACAATCAGCGAGAAAATTCTAAGCTATGGGTGTAATAGAAATTATCTACATTTTCAAAGATAAAGTAGGTAGTTGCACTCTGATACCTAACATCATAGTAGGGAATCGATTTATTTATTTTATTGCTCTCAATTATTTTATTAGAGAGGTATTTTCGTGGGGCCATTGGTACTGAAATTCCTAGTCACGATTTTGATGGGGTACCAAAAAATCTGAAGCCCAGGGCGTCCTTTCAGTCAGATTGTGCTGCCATCTATAAAATACAAATGCATACACATCTGGTTTTGCGAATCTTAGTTTACAATTTTAAAATGCAATAAAATTTGGGTTAAAAAAAGACTAACTAAAATAATACGCCTAATCAACGAAGATGAGGACCTAAGAACCGATTGCTCCTATTGGAGCCCCGCCTTTCTGGAGCCCCGCGCAAAGAAAGAAAGCATTGTAATCGTCAAAAAATTCGACCTCGAGATTTTGCAAATCTTCGCGTGTTAGCTCTCCTAGAATTAAAAAAAAATCCCTTTTCGGCAAGCTTGAAAGCAAAGGTAGATTCCTTTACGCTAATGTTACAAAAGTAATGAAATATTGCATATTGATCAATACAGACATAGCCAATGACTTTTTTTGTTTCCACACATTGCAATATTTACGCTGTGATTCTATTTTCATGACATTTAATTTCTTACTCTATCAAGGTTTTATCATTCTACTCAAAAGGTTATGTTAGATTTATTGGTCTGTATATTGGTCAAATTTTTTTTAATATCTCAACACATAATCATTCAACAGGTAGGAATCGGAAAGAAATAAACATCCCAGCAGTGCAAATATCCCATAAATAACATTAAGCCAGCCTATCTGAAACAGTAGCAAGAAATTGATACGAATGAAGATCGACTCTAGATTTAAAAATTAGTTTATTTAATCTAGGTTACCATATAATTGTCAGAACATTACTTTGTCACATGCAAAAATCACATGACATGAAACATTTAATATTACTAGAATGGGCATATTTTGAGAACTCCCTGGTTACAGAGATAATAGTCATTAAAATCTTAATACATAAGAGAATAAAAATTATTAAACATTGTGAGTTGCAAATTTAATACGCGTGTTTGAAGCATAGGATATGAATGCAGATATTTTGAACAGTAAATTTAAATCTCCATCGACAGCTAAAAGCAAATACTCAGGCAGAAAACCCCAAAACAATTTTAAAGTTAAATGATATATTTTTTAATATAAAAAAGGATAAACGGAACTCATATCTATCTTTTTTGGCTATTTTATATTAAATTTATTAAACAAATCTTGGTGCAGAAATGTTTAGTTGAATATCAAATTAAAGTAATCTGTGAAATTAACTATCAAAATTAAATGTTTGATTTACTTAAATAAACTATTTACTTAAATAAAATTAAATATTTAATTAATTGTGACGATAACTTCACTAAAACCTTTTTCATGGCTCATAGTATACGCCAGCAATCTTAATCTTGTAAATAACCTTTTTATTTAAGACAAGAGAATGTTCACCTTAACTTTTCAAAGACCAAACGTTACTTAAAATTTCAGTTAATTAAAAATTAAGTAAGGCGTTTTTCCGCGATATCTTTGGAAAATATTATCTCACGAAACTATTTTTACACCTTATTAAATTTTTAAGAAATTAGCATTTCAATGACAAAAATTTCATTTCCATACAACTTCTTTCTCTCAATTTAATATTTTTTCAAAATTAAATTTATACAGAATTCGTAACAATATTCTTTATTGTTGAAGAACAAGAATAATACGAATATATATAGTTGCCAGAATAGGTGAATATAATGCACAGAATTCTTGACGAATGTTATAAGAAAATTTTAAAAGAAGACGATTAACAATTTATATCAGGACCAACTAATGATTGATTTATTTTCATTCTTTAAATAATTAATGAATAATTAACTAGTTAATTTCATTGTTTCACAATATTTATTGAAACCTTTCTTTTACTTTAGTAATTGTTAACAAAATTTTAAGTACCTATATAACAAAAAATAATTTATGGAGAAAACCGCTTTTTTAAAAAATTGTTTTTTTCAATTGATATTCTCATTTTAATTAAAAACGTTTCAGATCAGAAAAGGAATTTGTGTATTATAATTTTTATACAATAGCAGTTTTTACATTAAAAATATTAGACATAAAAGCATTTTAATTCGGAACAAAGCCAGGTATATCAGCTTATTTTTCGTATAAAAAGTGGAAGTGTATGCGGCAGATGGAAGCTCATAACTTCTAAGTAATTCTTGCTGTCAAAAAAATTGTCAATATAAAAGTAGTTTGTTATGATAAGGTGATAATTCCCTTAATTGAAATTTTCTTTCTATCTTAGATCGTAACGGACCTATGGGTAAAAGATAAATGGTGGTGGTGAAGGAACATCGCTTTTCAGCTCATAACTTCTAAGCAATTGTAGCTATTAAAAAAACTTTTAATATAAAAGTTGTTCGTTATGATTAGGTGATAATTTGCCTAATTGAAAGTTTCTTTCTATCTTCAATTGTTACAAAATAATGGGGAAATGATAAATTGGTGTGGGGGGGGCGATTGAGTATCGCTTTTCAGCTCATGACTTCTAATAAATTTTAGCTGACAAAAACTTTTAATATAAAAGTTGTTCGTTATGATAAGGTGATAATTCGCCTAATTGATTGATTTTTTTTCTATCTTTAGTTGTAACAGAGCTATGGGGAAATGATAAAATGGATGAGGGGATTGAAAATGGCATTTTAGCTCATAACTTCTAAAAAATTGTAGCTATCAAAAAAGTTTCAATACAAAGTTGTTTATTATGAAAAAGCAATAATTCGTCTCGTTTGAGTTTTCATTCTATCCTCAATCGTAAAGGAATTATGGGGAAATGAAAATTTCAGTCCCCCACCATTCCCATACCCTTATAGCTAGTTAGCCCATCTACAAACTCTGCCGATATTTTCACCCACCCTAAGACATATCCCTCGCCGGTTAAAATCTAATCAAAATTTCTCTAGTTATCGTGTTCACAAGATAACATGAGCAAAAGCGTTATATATACATCTCTACTAATAATAATAAGGAAAATAACATTTCGCCCTCTATTCTCATAAGGATTCGCGCTGCAAGAATGAAAGCCGGTGAAAGAGACTGCAAATGACGAGAGCTTTCCAACAAGGGGTAACATGCATAGGTTAAAACGTACTTTAAGTTATGAGGAGAGGAGTGGAAGGGTGGGAAAAACACTTTTCAGCTCATAACTTCTAAGCAATTGTAGCTATCGAAAAAGTTTAAATTCAAACATTGTTCGTTATGATAAGGTAATAATTCGCCTTATTTGAATTTTCTTTCTATTTCAAATTGTAAAGGAATTATGGGAAAATGAAAATTTCCACCCTCCACCATTTCCACCTCCTTTGAGCTGGAAAGCTCATCTATGAACTCGACCGAGATTTTCACTATCCTTACAACACATCCTATGCTGGTTAAATTTAAATCAAAATTACTACAATTATCGTGTTCACAAGAAAATATAGGAAAAAGCGCTATATATATATACATATATATAAACTTTTTAACGAAGGGTGGTTTTGGGTTCTAGGGGTCATAATCGGTGAAGACATGCAGAATTTTTCCGAAAGTCGTGTCATGAGAACCATTGCAATAGGTAGACTTCCTATAAGGAATCTACCTAAAAAAACATTCTTAGAATTATAGGCTGCGAACGCTATAACAGAGAAACGCTACTAGTTGGATGGATGAAATTTGGTATCTCTACTTCTAATAAAGAAGAATGTCTGTGTGTCTCCGTGTGTGTGTTGGCGCTCTACAGGACAGACCGCTAGACTTAGAGCTACGAAATTTGGCACAAACATACCTTGGAGGGTGGGAGTGTACGCCTCGGAGCCGTATTCTTTAAATTTTAATTAATTAAAAATTAAGCGAAATTTTGGCGTTTTCCCTCAATAACATACGAACATATTACAGCACAAAAATTATTTTTACACCATCTGGAAAATTTAAAAATTATCCTTTCAATGATATCAATTACGTTGTCGTACAATTTCTTCTCTTTTTTTAATAAATTACAATTCTTTTCATTGTTGCAACGCAATTCAAACAGTTTTCATTGTTTAAACAAATATTTATTTGCGTGTTTCTCTTCCATTCTTGGAATCTAAGGTAATGTTTTAATGTTTTATGTAATGTTTTATGAAGTTTATTTTCATCCAGCTAACATGCTGCTGGAAGTAAACTGCCACGCGCCATTTTAATGTTGAAATCAAATGCATATTTTGCAAGAGAAATAAGAGAATGAAGTTGATACCGACATCGCGCAATTTTATGTTACATGGCACAGACAGTTATTGGACACCATTAGGGACGTTCATGAATAGGTAGGTGCAAGGCTACTTATGACCACAGCATAACCCGAACTCGGAACCAGGAATGCAAGGCTACTGAAAGAGCAAGGGTTAAATGTCTATCGCAAATGAAATTTAAAATTACGCTGTGAAGGGAATCAAGAATATCAAATTATACATAAAAGATTTAAATGAAATTATATTCCTGGTGAACAAGCAGGTCTCCGAAGGCGGCTAGTATTATTATAAAGCCAAATTTCTAGATTTCTGTCAATATCAAGACAAAATTCATGTAAGAAAAGTCTGTAGTCGAGGGAAGATCACTCCCGATGATTTTTCTTAAATCCTTAGATAGTAAAAAAGCTAGAAGCAAAACTGAAAAAAGTTATTTTTGAATTTTTTTTTTCAATTGGGCCCCGCACCTCCTAAGGCCAGTCATGCTTAGGAAAAGTGTTCATCTTACTCATTGCCTGTCAGCCCTTTCTGTAATAAAATCGACAAAAAGTGACAGTCTCGGGTTTTTGAAAACAGTACCTGTTTACATTGTTTATATTTATTAGCTGTGGACGGAATTGGGTAAGTTATGTGTTGAGTTACGTTTTGAAGTTGGTACAATTTTGCATTAAAATTTTGGAAAAAAATGCAGCACTAAAAATTTTGCAGCAATTATCTTCTGTATTATTTGTTATTGGAATTTTGTTAAATTTTGCATTATGATTATTCTTTTGAATTTGAAAAAATGCAGTACAAAAACTTTTCTTGCAATAATCTTCTTTATTATTATTTTATGTTATTAGAGTTATGTTAAATTTTGCATTATAATTATTATTTTGAGTTTGAAAAAATGTGGAACAAAATCTTTTGCTGCAAAAACGCACGGATTAATTTATATACAAAAGTTTGTATTTTGGAGATTGTTCAAAACAGTCTGCGCTTAATACATCTGATTTGTTGCTGAATGATATTGAATTAAGAAAGGATTTATTTCATGCGTATAGAAGAATTTATTGTAAATCAAATCCACAACACAACAAAGGGTACATATGTGTTTTCAGGAAATAAATTTTTCAGAAAAATATACATTTTATTTATGCGTGCGGTAAAATCAAGACTGAATGAAGAATGGTTTTTTTTCATTTTACGAAGACAGAAATTCGTTGCAACAAGAAAACTTTCTTGAGTGTTTATTCAGGCGATTGTTTATTTCTGCAAATGAAAAAAAATTAATTAATTTATGACATTAAATATTATCACATATTTTAAGGAAATTTATATTTTTCTATTTTAATAGTTATATACCAGAGATCGTCTTGAAAATTTCTTAAAGATCTTTGCTATATAACTGAAATGTTTAGCAAGTTAGTCACGCAGTTTGAGATAAAATACCGTAATGGGTAGTTAGATTTGGGGAGGAATTATGATACGCATTGATAACAATAACTCTACCTCAAAATAATAAAACTCTGCGTTCAGCTGCACTGTTTGTGAAAGATTTAAAGATATTTAATGATGTACGTGGCGTTCATCCGTTTCTACGTCATAACCGCTGTTAAGTATTTCGAAAAAACAAAGGCAATAAAAATGTAAGACATCAGTACCGGTATTAATTTGGATGCTTCAGTTTCAAAGTAGGTTTATAACAGTCCAGCACATACTCTGTTCATTCTATTTTCTTAAAAATTATATAATAGTTGCAACTTCAGTTTGGATACAGAAGAATAAAATCTCTCACACTTCTCTACCTCTTTTATATTTATCTTTCTAAGCATAAGATGTTGTTATTAATGATTTTTTTTTATTATCCTCCTCTTAAACAGTTTTCGGCAGTGCTTCAAAGGGGTAAGCCTCTTCCAAGGGCGAAGCGAAATATTATATAATTTTCATAATTTTATTTACATTTTAAATCTAATTTCACAATTTATGACCTCGAGTCAGTTTCAAGAATTGAATTCGAGTTGCCATTCTAGACTTACTGTTAAAGAAGAACAAAATCTGACTGTGTATTGTAATAGCTCATTAAAAACGAATATTAGAAGCGGGGTGGGATCGCGGTAAACTTGCGGTAAGGTTTCGGCATAGGGGCTGTTAACCCTCCGTTATAGGCACATCGAATCATGCGCAGTGTCCACACTCTTCCGCTGGTGTGGTGCATATGTCGTAGTCGAATTGAAATAATCAAGCTTATTGCAAAAACCCTGCAAAGAGTCTGGTCATTTTGCAATAATCCTGATTATCATAATTCGCCTACGACATATACACAACCCATCCCGACTCCATCTCGTATTGGGTTTGAGGCAAAAAGCGCCAGAGGATGTCTTATGTGGTGCGGAAGTTTGGAGAAGGGGTGCCAATTAACGTGTCATCCTTCTCATCTGACCGCTGTTAAAAATTACGATGTCCGTCCCAAAATAGCCCTTGTGTTACTTCAAAACGAGACATTGATATAACTAAACGAAACTGAAACTTAGCGGCAAGGATTTAACTGAGTTTTGGCTGTCTTTAAAAGATGAATAACGACTAAGTGCTAAAGCTCAGAGAATTTTAATTCCATTTGGTGCTAAGTCTGAGTTTGTGCGAAGCTCAGTTTTTTCGGCAGTTATTGTCATAAGATCAAACTATCACCCGAAAATCAGGTGGAAAAGGACCAGTTTCATTCCACGATTCAAGAAAAGGTTCACCCATACCAATCATTTTTATATTTATCATTACAATCAAACCACGTTATAACAAACTCTCAACGGACCGACCTAAATGTTCGCTATAATAGAGGGTTCACTATAACCGATTTTTCAAAAATTCGCTACGCAAAATATTCTATGAGCCTTAAAATGCATTTCTGTGTTGAACAAATAAATTACACTAAATTGCAATTAGTAATGGGCTATAAGAAATTAAACAAATATTTTTTCTTAAGAAATTAAACAGTGAAATCATTAGTACGTGCATTTTTTTCTCTAAAATATGAAAATATTAGTTATGAATTTTAATTTAAAAGCTGAAATTAAGCTTGAAAATGAAAACTTTGGTTCATTATATTCCAATTTCTTACTTTTTCAGATCATGGCACGCATTTGAAAATACATTAGGGGCACAGGAGTCCACTTAAGGCTATATCAAAATATCGTTATAGCTGATCTTGCTATACCGGGATTTGACATTATTTGTTAAACAAATTTTTATATGATCTCAAATGTGTTTTATTCATTTTTAGCTAATTTTCACAAGTATTCAGGAAAATTCAATAATTTTGAAAAACTGACGACTGAAGAATTGATTATTTTGCTAAAATTACTTTTTTGGGTTTTACTTAAAGCGCCTGGGGAAAATCTGGATTCAGCAAGGGCGCTGGGAATCGGAAAAAGGTTTGGAAACTTGTGGTTTATGGCCCAAACACGCTTAAATTAAAAAAATTTATAGGTTTTCATAGAAAACCGGGTGGAAGTTTTTAAACCCCATTTTCTGATCACCGACGTTGTCTGGTCTGGAAGACGTGAAAAAATACTCGTTAGAACGCAAAAATTCTCTATAGTTATCAGGAAAATTTGGGGTTTGTATAATTCTCTTATCTTTTCTTATACTTACTATCTCCCATTTGTTTTACCTTAAATATTGGGTAATTTAATTCATTTAAGTCATATATCTGTTAAGTACCAGATTCATGCTCACTCAGCACTCGGAATAAAATTCATAGTTTAAACTACATGATAATTAACTTATAAATTTTAAAACTTGGAGCATATAACCTTGTGGTTTTTTAAGGATGTACCATTAAGATGAATATGTACGCACTAAATAAATGATACATATTGGCTGAAATTTTGTTTTTGAATGGAATTTATTTTGAATGAATAAATATAGTCTTAAAGTGAATTTGTACTTACTCCGCCGAAATCATCTCATTCATGGATCGCTTTTATTCCTTATCCAACGCTAGAAAGAAATAGAAAGTACATAATAATTCTGGATTCACTTTATTTCAGAGAACTATTTTATAAAGACACTTTTTGTGCTTATGCATTTTGTTTAACTTTCTAGTATAACAGTATTCTCTAAGGGACATAAGTTATGTCTTCATGTGAATTTTATTTTATACAGTCGAGTTGTATCTAATGAATCCCAGTATTTTGAGTATTTTTAATTTGTTTCAGAATAGGTTGTTTAAATACAGTATAATTAAGAAATTTCAGAAAATATCTTGAAGATTTTTCTTCATTCAAATGATTCATGACTCTAGAGATCTGTTAGTTTTAGTTGGATTCGATTTATATATTTTTATCTTTTCTTTTTATTTAGTTTTTTATTTTTGTTATATTTCTAATATATTATATTATTTAATATATTATTTATTGTCATCAGCAATTCCGTTTACTTAATCTGAACGCAGTTCCATTTAATATAGGAAATCGAGTTTGAAAGAAAAGAAATTATCCTCATCTTTAAAGTTTGTTGGAATACCATGTATAGTTAGAGTCTACTGTCAAAGCTTTTATGAGTTGTCCAAAATTAATAATACATGCTATTATTTTAATTAATGTGGAATGCCCACTACTTCATGTGGATAATTTCTTTGACAGCCTGATATAGTAATTCAACAAATATACAGTGCGGGTCAAAATATTCAGTGCTGATGTGTAAAGGAAAACAATATAACCTTGATATCATACGAGAGTCTATTTCTCATGAAAGTTACTAACATACACACTACGGAGGTTAGTCTAAATTATTCAACTTCTAATAGGAAAGTTCTAAATTAGAAGATTGGCTGCTGAATACGCCGCTATATTCCGCAGGCTTTATATGGAACCTTTAACCCACAATCTTCATTTACCAAAGCCGTAACTATTCAAGGAAATCGCTATAGTGTTGAAAAATTATTGCATTGTTAAATTCGAACTGCAGTTCGTCTTCAAAAATCCACAAGGCAACTACAACTTTGTAAAAACTGAATAATCGCAACAATATAGATGTATCTGTTGTTAAGACATTTAAAAGTCTGCTGAAGAGTAGCCAAAATAAAGTGATAAATTATCTAAAACTTTTCTTATTTTACTTCATCATTTATCGAAGCACGTGACTGAATGAGAACCTGAGTACTGTCAAGGTTCCACGCCATTCAGTTTTTCAGACTCTCCATTTAGTACTAACAGCTCCACCAAATCTCCTTCACTTCAAAACCATTAGTGACCGTCTTGCCATTGTAAACCGTAAGGCCTCTCCCTCTAATTATCCCTAGTATCTCCCACTCTACCCGCATAATCTACTGACGGGTCAGTGCCCACTCCAAATGCTGTGGAGTAATGAAAGTTGTGTCGGGAATAATGGATTTACATATAATGTATTTTAAGCCCACGAGACTGGCGTACACGTCAGACATTACTTGAAAACAGGTCTTCAAACCTGTTTTCAAGTTCCAAAACCGTAACTAGCGATGACGTAGCAAGCGACGAAAGTGTTGAAAAATTATTGTCGAGTCAAACTAGAAATGGAATTTTTTCCGCGAACACAAAGCAACCATAACTATGTGCTGACTGAATCATCGCAGCAGTATAGAAGTATCTGTTCTTGGTTTGATTTTTTTTTCGAATTTTCTACCAAAAAAAGCATTTTTTTATTGCTGAAAATTAATATATGTTCAACCCTGAATTCAAAAATGCAAAATATTTTTGTCAGTAGGCAGTTTTTGCTTGTCTTAAAGGTGGTCATGCGTTATCCCGTTCACTGATCTCCAGTTTTCCCTGCAATGCACTCAAGTTTTAAATTAAAACAAAATACTCTCTCATAATATATTTTTCAAATATATTCCTTTGAGGTATTTAAGATAAATATCTGCATGAAAAGAATTATTAATGATATGTAAAAATTGTTTCTGTTAAATGGTTTTCAACCTTACAATGAAAACATCTTTACAATCTTTCTTGACCATCAGAGCTTAAAAAACACATTGAAAACATTTATTGCCGATTATTTTTTGCTCACATTGTCAAAATTGCGGAATATAGGGAGACGCATAAGTAGCGACGAATTCACTTTCAATGATGCAAATTTTCTCTTCGTCGCATGTCCTGCGACGCTGACTGTACGAGCACGAAATAGACGAACATATAACATGCGACGCCGAGCAGGAAGGGATTAATACATTTACTGGTTTGCTGCTGAGCAGCCAAATTTAAGTGATAAATACATCAATAAACTAAGTACGGTCATTCACGATCCTTCCATGCCATTCCATTATTAGCCAATCCATTTTGTAGGTACACTGAAAACCACGCCACGCCTGCTTCACTCCTTAGTGAACATCTTGCTAGAGTTCACCAGAAGGCCTCCTCCATGCAACGCAAACCTCTTCCTTCCCAACCCCATTAATCGACCGACCAGAGCCCATTCCAAATTGCGTGGAATGCTGGAAATTGGTTTAGGGTTAAGCTGGGTGTTCACGAGTAGTCCAATCCATTCCACTTGGCCCAAAGCCCTGTTTGTTATCCACCGATTCAAGTCGATCGATTTAGGTAGGTTATTCACGGAGGATCCAAAATGCACTATCGGCCGCTTCAATCCCCCTACTCTCCCTCCCCCATACGGGGGAATTTCGCTTTTTAGAGATAGCACCCTCCCGTTCCCGCACTGATTTCTCCAGTCTATCCGCAACTCCCACGTACATCCCTCTCCCAACGCTCTCCCCAGAAACACTGGTGATTTATCGCTCGCCTAGAAGGATCTTTAATTTTATAACCGAACTGGCCGAATGGAACCAACCTCGTTGGAATTCCAGCTTCGTCATCTGTCTATGCCAATTTTTATCGGGTTTTAACACTGACGAAAGCGTTTGGCATCTCGTGTTCAAAAAAAAAATGGAGTGGAGCATAGTTGAACACCCCGCTATAGGGTTGATATCCAATCTTCCGCTCCTCACTCATGCCGACCGGTTTCCATATTCACTCGGGGTTATGGAGTGGATTTGTGTTTTTGCGTGGTGAGGAGTGCTCGTGAATGACTGGCTTAAGATATTGGCTTGCAAAGCGATTAGAGAGGGAAGACCATTAATCAGTAAAAAATTAGAAAGTAATTACCTCATGCACGAATCAGGAGATGAGTCACAGAAGGCGATAATTGATTCAGCGCATGTCTGGAAATGAAAGAATAAACGAATCATACATATTCAAAAAAGAATGTTCCTCATAATGAAAAATACTAGATTGATCCGTTGTATCGCTATGCAAACATAAAATGCTTAAAGAAATGGTTGCAACAGTTAAATAACAAATTAATTTAATTGCTACAGATTTCAGGATAAGACTACATTATCGATATACAAACTTATATCTGAGAGTATCCTTAAAATGACATTTCTGTTGAATAAACAGTAAAATTTCACCTCGCGTGTAAATTTACTCAACGATCTAATACATTTATTTTCTATTATTTTACGGCGCACGTGAGGGTCCAACGGCATCAAAATCATCTACAAAAGGTTAAACAAAAGAGTGGTGCACGAAAAGTAATATAGGTACTTTTATGTCAGGTTATTGGTACTCAGGGCCGGATTATTATATAGACAAAGTAGGCAACTGCCTAGGGGCCCCGCAGTTTTAGGCGACAACAAAGTCTCGGGATTTTTTGTGGTATTTTCAGGGTAATTTAGTATTATTGTTATTTTGATTTCATTTCATTTGCAAGGTCCATGTACTCGAAATTATTCAAATTAAAATTAAGGATCGTTTAAATTTTGGAACATTATTCTTAGAACTAGAATAATTATTCCAACAGACTTTACTTTATCCTAGATAAATATACTTTACATTAGGTAATTATACCCACTCTCTTAAAGGTGACCTCAAATTAAATGACTTGTTATTTCAGTTTGTCGTAATATTTGCTATTTAAAAACTTCTTATATAAAGATTAAAATGAAATCAATAAAAAATATGTGGTTTTGAAAGTTGGGAAGGGCAAAGGGGAAACCCGAATATTGCCCATTTTGTCGCAAAATGTGCAAGATTATTTCAAGGCACATAAATATTCGTAGGGATAATTTCAAAACATATTTTAGACGATAAAAAGGGCAATGAATTTAATCTTTAAATGAATTCTTTTTTAAATCTATTAAACAAGAATTAGCCAAATTCTTCCTCATATAAATTCTGAATACATTTATCCATTCCAAAAATTATTTTTAAGCTGAACTTTCTCTTATGATAATATTACTATTAACACAAAAAAATAGTTTTATGAAATTCTTTTTGAGTAATACTTCGATATTCGGAAAATGAAGGACAATCGCTAGCCGTTTTTCAACATGTGATCCAAGAAAACACCAGAAAAAAGAGAGTTAGTTTTATGGGCAAACGTAGTATTTTTTGATAAATACTGGTGAAT
Source organism: Araneus ventricosus (assembly GCA_013235015.1). Taxonomy (NCBI): domain Eukaryota; kingdom Metazoa; phylum Arthropoda; class Arachnida; order Araneae; family Araneidae; genus Araneus; species Araneus ventricosus. The sequence continues at coordinate 15,290 of BGPR01025472.1, forward strand.
TACATCAGAAACACCATTTTTCAGCATTGCTGCAATTTTCAATAATTTTGAAAAAGTTAAATTTTTAGTGATGATCCCTATAGAACAGAATAATCACAATTTCTGCTGCGGACACAGCAGCTAGAAATTCATAAAAAGAAAGTTAGAGCACTAAGAAGGAGAGCACAACGGGCGCCGGAAATTGAAAGGAAAGCAAGATATAAAGTCTTTAAGAAGAGAAAGCGAAGTACAAAAGACATATTAAGCAAGCAAGGAATATGGGCTGGAGAAAATTCTGCAGCGCAGCCTCCCATCCGTATGGGAAGCAGTACAAGGCGGCGTTTTGAAAATCAGTTTTCCCATCTCAAACCCGGTACTTGATAAACAGAGACCCAAAGGGAAGTCTACAAGAGGCAGCACAAAACATCCTGGAGCAGATTTTCCTTTCCCTTGCCATTCCCACAAATTACAATCTAACCATCCAAACACAGACACCTGATCCTCCATTCTCCCCCCAAGAAATCTCGGCGGTAATAGAACATCTTCCGTCAGGCAAAGCCCCGGGCATAGATGGAATCGACAACCTCCTAATTAAAATCATTCATAAGCGCTTCAATAATATCTTTCCAACCCTCTTCAACAAGTGCCTGCATCTAAGCTGCTTCCCGGATTCCTTGAAAATAGGAAATACTATCTTATTCCAGAAAGGAGGAAAAGACCAGCGACTGGCCTCCTCTTATCGTCCTATTTCACTCTTGCCGACAATAGGGAAGGTGTTGGAGAAACTTATGACTTAGAGGCTGACCTATCATCTGGAGTCCACCAACAGACTGAACGACCGACAGCATAGCTTCAGAGAAGGCAAGTCTGCGGATACAGACATAAACGAGCTACTAAAAAATATTAAAACAGCAAGAAGAGATGGCAAGCATGTCTTAGTGCTCTCTATTGACATCAAGGGAGTCTTTGACAACTTGCAACATCGAGCCATACTTAAGACTTTGGACACCAGCGCTTGCTCAAGTAACATAAATAGACTCTTTCACAGCCTTCTTCAAAATAGAAAAGTGACACTACTGACCCCACAAGGTAGCGCCACAAAGGAACAAAAGAAAGGCTGCCCTCAAGGTTCGTGCAGTGGCCCGGCCCTGTGGAACCTCATAGCAAATGAAATACTCAATCAAGTCTGGTCAGATAACGTTCATATACAAGACTTCGCAGATGATTTTGTGCTGGTCATTAAAGCGGATGCAAATAAAAGCCTTGTAGAAGACACGCAAAGTGCAATAACCTAATTCAGCTCCTGGTGATCAGAAAATGAACTTGTCATTTCAACAGAAAAAAAAAATTATATCTTATTCAGCAAAATGGTAAGAAGTCCCAAGATCACATGGAACGGGTATAAAATAAATAGAGTTAAATCTTTTAAGGATCCACGGATCTTCAGCTTGGTGTCTAAATCCAGCATTCAAAATGAAGAGGAAACTTTCTTCGATTCAAAGGACATTCCTACTCCATATATCGGGAGCTTATCGCACCACACCAACGGAAGCGTTACAAACTATACTCGGCATCCCTCCCCTACACATGCAATTACAGTTCGAAGCCAGGTTTAATTCAATTTATCGCCTAAGAATCCCTCTTCCCCCTTTCATTACAGATACCCAACCGCATGATCTGGAGATGAAGGCAACAGGCTGGTCCACTCATCCTTCAGAACATCTCAAACCGAACCAAATCTCTTTTGAAGACGGAGAAGCATATATAGCCCGAAAAGGCATTATAAATATTTTCACAAATGGCTCGAAAACCGAACACGGAGTTGGAGCTTCCTTCTGCGTCCTGACCAATGACATCTGGGCCTACCAGTGGTCTGTTAAACTCAATGACAACAACACCATATTTCAAGCTGAAATAACTGCACTTCACGAAGCAGTAATATACGCATCTCATCTGCCAAACCACAATACCTCTAAAATATACGTTGACAATAGAGCAAGTATCATGGCATCCTCCAATTCAAAGAGCACAAAAGAAACAGCAAGAAAAATTTTCAAATCCAAGAATAAAAGTCTCTTGGGTTTAAGCGCATGCAGGAAATATAGGCAATGAGAGAGCAGACCAACTGGCAAAAGACGCAACATTACATGGGCAACCATATTCACATACTAAGCTTCCTAAACCGTACATAAAAGGCCTCCTCTGGAAGAGGATGCTTGAGGAGTGGCAAACCTTATGGAAGAATGGCGATACAGGCAGGAAAATCTATAACATCATGCCCTCAGTTAGTCTCCGTCCCACTAACTGGATTAGAGAGGATGTTATCTTCTTCTCTCAACATGGACCTTTCCCTGCCTACCTCAAAAGGTTTCACCTGTCTGACATCGATTATTGCAGTTGTGGTGGAATTGGCACGGCACTTCACTATGCCACGGAGATTTATACAGTGTCTTGGCATATGAGGAAGCCAGCGCCAAACTTCGAACAAGAATGGCTGAAAAGGGTCGCCAATAACCTCGTCTCCAGGCAGAAAATTCGTGGGATTAACAAATTCATTAGCGAAAACAGAGATCTTTTCCGGTCTCCCTAGCCTACAACATCCCAGCGAGCTGAACTAAGTAGCTCAATCACCGGACATTCCACCCTCAAATAAAAGAAAGGTATTTCAACATCTAAAGAAAAGATAACTATTACAAACTAATAGTGTAAAAGTGAAAATGCCTGTGCTGTACATAGTGTATATATTTCCTTCTTTTTGTTTATTTTGTTTTTCTTTTTCTTAAATAAAATTCCCATGTCTTGCCCATCAAACCGTTCAGTGACCGGTCTGGTCACGGGTACGGGGGTAAGGAACGACGTTATGTCTATATAATGCCCTATAAAATAGCTTTTTAATGGCATGCAGTATTTGAAATCCAAGCATTAAGTTTTTCAGAGGTATTTTATATCCCAGTATATAATTTGTGATTTTCGGGAGTCATAGCTAATGACATCCTGAAAAGGTTTTTCTCTAAAAGAAACAAGCAATTAAATAAACATCATTTACAAGTCTTCCTTGAAGCACTCGAGTTCTTTCCAAACTTTATTATCTGTAATTTATTAGAGTCATCAAATTAAATACTTTGTTTCTAAGGATCCATTAAACATGTTACAGTATAAATATTTCGCCAGAAAAGGTATCACCGCATTGTTTTCTAGTTGAATTGAAAATACTTTACAATATGTAGCATTGTATTTTCTCAAAAGACATTGGAATCTCTTGAATGTATTATGTAACTTATGAAATATGATAGAGATGCCTGGTACTTTTTGTGGTTTGCACGAGGGAATATCTGGAAGACGTCGAACTTCTACCTGTCTTTCTCCTTCAGCTATAGTTTGTTGCGCAATATGCACCCGAAAAATGTATCAACGGTGCAAGTGTATGACGGAAAACGGAGGACATCTACAAGTCCTGTTCCTTCATTCGTTGTTTGCTGTACAATGCGCACATGAGAAAAAAATATACGAAGCGACTATACGAAGGAAGGCTTCATACATCTACCAGTCATGCTCCTTCATCAAAACATTGCTGCACAATATGCATATGAGACAGGGATTAACAGTGCGAGTGCAGGATGCATTCTGAAAGATGCTCAGTGGAGAGTGTACCCAATATTATTGCATGTATTGAATGAGAATGATCAGGATCTGCGATTGTCATTATCACGAGCATTATCAAAGTCCATCATTCAGTATTATGATTATAATAAAATAATAATTAAGCATAGTGTAAACCCACAATCAAGAATTTTCTTTCATTAAAGTGTTTATACATAATTTAATACACCGTCTGGGTAAGCCGAGTCGGCGTGGACAAATAAACACATATTTTGATGGGCTCATAAAGTTAGAATATGTAAAAATGCAAACTATCAAATGCCTGAAATTTATTTGGTACTTTAACACAGAAATAAATAACAAACTATACGTTTTAGGTATATTGGAATCTCTATTTTCTTGTCAATTTTCAAAATGTTGCGCGTATAACCTATGAATGTCAAATTAGTGGTATGACATTTCATAACTTCATATAGAGGAATACCCTTAATTATGAATGAGACGGATGAGAAATTTCTGATTCGGTATTTTAAATTGGCTAATATTATTCATCGGGAAAAGGCAATCTAGTAAACATAGTGAAAGTTACAACAGTTCTACTTTGAGAGTCGTTAATAAAATGATTTTTATATATACATTTAAAATAATATATGAAGTTTGTAATATATTGTTATAATATATCAGCAAGTACAAATTATTATTACTTATTACAAATTAAGAAAAATTTTATACATTACTCTTGCTTTCCCAACAGCTGGACTTTCATCTGGACCATGCATTCCTGCTACAATTTCTGTCTGTATTTGAGTAAATCAGTGTGAATCATTTAAAAAGCAGAAAGAGGTTTCGTAAACATTTCATATTTTTCAATTCAGATTTCAATGTTACAGCACATGCATTTTTTTACCACATTTAAAGCAGATGAATTAAAATACTTACATAACGATTCTTGAACTGTGAATTTGCTTCATCAAAACAAGATCTCTGAAAACAAAAATAACAAGCGGAACTACTTAATGGATTGTACACTTCATTAAATAAAAATCGATATTTATTCAATGGAATAATTTGTATGAATTTATGAAAAATTATTATTAAAATTTCACATATGTTTCGTTGAAAAGACTTCAAAATATATAAAAAGTATCTTACAAATTCGTCATTAGGAAATGAACACAATTTCCTTAACCCTTCCGTAAATTGACCATACTCGATTTCAAACAGATTGCAAGAATTCATCTGATCCACCATCCATCTCTGAGACTGAAAATAAATTTTAAAACTTTAGAATACTGAACTGCACATGATAATTTTTATAAGACGATTTTTTATAAAAAAATTCAATAAAATTTATTCCATCAAATACAATCTCAATAATTTAGAAATAATAAACTAGGTTTCTTAAAAATAAATAATTAAAAAATATCTGAATAAGCTACAGAATATTATATAAATTATAAAGTTACCATTTCTGGAAAGGTTTTGCAATATGAAGAGTGTTATCCGTCACTGATAAAATCTTACTATTTTATATTACCTATGCAATTCATATTCTTCATAGTCAATTTTGCCTTGTAACTCAGGTAAACCGCAATTAGCATCTCTGTAGAATTCTTTTTAATTCCTGACAATTTTTCATTCCCTTATTATTTTATATTATCCAGTTACAACATTGATTATCACAGATAATAAGATTTTAATCGAATTTTCCAAACTTTAATTTTGCCATTTTACGTCAATTACCTGTTAATTATGTGTACCGAGAGCCTCAATAATATAGACTTACGTATTTTTGTTATCCAGGGTTAGATTCGGGTTCTTGAAAATAATTACATGTTGATTCGTAATATCCGGATTAATTATACTTGGAAGTAAAATGTCGAATAACCGACGCTATTCACCAGAGCCTTCAGTTATCCGCATTTCGTACTTTTTGGTTTCATAAAGAATGTTTCACATTTCACATAGATGAATATATTATGAAAATATATAAAGTTCTGGCGTTTCAATTCAAGTATTATATGAATCATATATAAACCATTTGTAAAGAGCAAATGATTGATGTGGTAGTAGGGCAAGTAGGGCGGAATCCTTCAGTAAGGTGATGAAACACAACATCTGTGAATTAAGATAAACACATTGACCGAATAAGCAAATTGTAGGTTATGTACTACAAATTTGAAAGTTATACCAAAATTTTAGCGTAATTACATGAACTTTCCTCTTTGAAACAACACTAATTTGGAAGGGATCTTGTCGTTTTAAACTATAGCCAGGTGACAGAGGAGACAGGCAAGCAAGCCCCTTCCCCTCCAAATTACAACTCCACGTCAGTGGAAGGGTAAATTAATCGTCGAAGGTAATTTCAAGTGCATCACGTTTGCATACACAAAAATTCTGTTGTGGACTCGGGTTTGAAACTTGAACCCTCCGGTCCCGAAGCCCAAGCCCTACACCAGACTACTAAACTATATACACAGAGTGTCCAATCTAATCGTGGAAAAATAACTAATTTCTAAACTATAAGAGATAGCTATATACTTCTGAATGGAAAAATGCTTTAAATGGCGTATGGAATTATATTTTATGTTGTTTGAGTCACTACGTATACCGATGATAAATCAAGTCAAAATTTGTTGTACAGCCTTCCTGTCATCTTAATCATTATCTAGAAAGATGCTTTAGACACACATTTTAAACAAAAAAATTCCACTCTTCTGAGATCAAAACTAATCGAGTTATTACAATAGGTAGAAATTCTTAACTTATACTTACAGGAGGATAAGAGGACTAAAATATGATTCGCAGGTCTAGATTTCCCATAGTACCAACCTTGGCCATGGCATAGAGCGCTAATATAAAAGTATTATTTTGAGCGCTAATAAAATATTAAGTATTATTTTGAAAAGGCCATATAAAAAATGTACTTTAAGCACATCCATACACATTAAATAAACTGGCGGCACATTTACGTTGCCTATCTTTATAGTTTCAGAGAATGTCCAAAGGATGGAGGGCGCAGAATTATGTGCTTTAGCCTAGGGCTTATAAATGTATAAATCCGGCCCTTATGATTCTGAATTACATAACGTTGCAGAGTCGGAAATACTTTATTCAAGAGCTAGAGAAAAACGGAGTAAAAAGAAGAGAAGAAAGGAAACAGCAACATATAAGTGTAACTAATCATGAGATATATGTTAGAAAAAGAGTAACGTGCTCGAAAGTTTCACCACTAGCCCTTACACATACTTGAAACAGGCGATTGTATGGAATATCTAACATTCCGGAAGATTACTGCCTTATCTTGTTTATCCCTATCAGCTATAGAAATACGAGAGATAAGGTCTTAAACTGTTAAGACAGGGATCTTCTTTACTTTTGCATTCATATTAACCCAGAAGTAGAAGTCAAGGCATGATAGGTCCGGCGATCTAACAGTCCA
>BGPR01025473.1:0-22308 GCA_013235015.1 Araneus ventricosus
ATATAAGTTTAAAAAATATCAATTTGTGTACAACCCCTCATCTTTTAGCTTCTCTTCGACAGGAGCTAAAATTCTGCTCGTTGTAATGCCGACATCTTTCTGAATACTAATGATATTGAACTGAATAATTTTATATAAGTTGCCCTATATATCTGGCTTTAAAGTTGTGAAAGAAAAATTACACTATGTTTCGCGCATGCGCAGTAAAACATTATTTACTAAAAATGCTCATAATTCCTGTAATATTCAACAATTCTTTTCCAAAGTTTCACACAAATGCTTCTCTAACATATTGTCATCATTTCTGTAAGATTCGTATAATATAACAGAAAACTCTGCATGTTATAAGCAAAAAACAGGTGGAAAAAGTTGAGATTTTTTAAGAAAACCTTTATATTTTCCCAAATATTTGTGCTGAGTTTACGAAAATTCCTGTAAATATTATGCACATTAAACATTACCATTTCTGAAAGTTTCATCTTGTTATCGGTATTCTGTGAAGCGGGGTGGGCCAAACACCTTTTTTTCTTCATCAGTTTGTAGACGGTCCCCTATTGTTCTCAGGACCGAATCTTCAATGTAAAATGTGAGTTATTGTCTATTCTTTACATGTACGAAGTTTAAAGGCAGTCGGTTAAACCATTCCGGAGAAATTCTAAAAACTGTGAAATTCTGCAAGTGTCCGGATACTTTTGGGCATATAGTGTATCTTCAGTTTGCAATTTCCATCGAAAAAGCAAATTCCAAACAAATAACGGAATTTTATTTGCCGACACAGTAGTTGGCTAAAAAAACCGTGTTTGAAAGAAAAACAATCCATTTCTGTGGAAATAATGCGCATTTCAATAATACAACATACGTGCGAGAAGTGCTTACCGTTTTGTTGCCAGAGAAGTTGGTTTCTAGATTGTAAAGAGTTCCAAAAAACAATTCTTTTCTAAAAAGAACTCAGTTTCCCTACTGTCGGAACAAGGAATTTCTATCATGATTTTCCAGCCAAAATTTCTTTCTTCTTTTTATTACACGTTACTCGTGGCACATTTTTGTTTTCAAAAGCCAAGATTCAACGGAAAAACAACTGTTTGGGAGATAAAAAAATTGGATTTGAGCTTCAAAATGTCGGATCTAACAAATGATTTGCCCTCGCGAAAGGCCAGCAGCAAACTGGGAATTCAAAACATTCTTTTTCTTTTTGTCAGTTTTCACATTTTTCTAGATTTGCAGGTCAGTGAAGTTAATAAAAAGCAATTTTTCTCTATAATACAGATTGCTAAAGTTATGAGTTTCTCTCTTTTTGAACAAATTGTTTTGGAGAAAGATGAAATTTCAATGAAACTCAATATAGATTAACTACAAAAGAAAGATTCAGATAATTTAGAAAAACATTGTTGTGTATAAACAGAAGAATATTGGATACAGAAGATGCTATATCCCCAACTTGCTATGCATTTTTCAATTCAAACAACGGTTTTGTATGTTGAATTCAGTGTTTATTTTCCTGATGCTGTACAATATATGTTTTTGGGTCTATTATTCAAAGAAAGCCAAAAAACTAATATAAACTCAGAGGGAATCGAATTAAACAAACAAGGAATCCATTCTAGTCCATTTTATCAAGGCGTAAGAATTTTATTCGAAATGGATTCAAAATAATTGGGAAATCTTTCTGTTAGAATCTTCCATCACGCCAAATATGGCTTCTCATAGCCCGAAATTTCCCAACAAAAGAAAAAGGTCATTTGCACATCCAAAAAGCATTATTTTCAAAGAAAAATGAAAACCAAACATAACATAAAAGCGCTAATAAGATTGATTTAAAAATATTAGACATATAGCTGTTAATAATAACAATCATTATCAAAATAAACTTACCCCATGCATAGATTATAGAAAGAAATTGTCCTCACGCTATCACAATCCCACGCTAACCTTCTGTTAAAATAAGTAATCAACAAATTTTTTAAAGAAACATTAGAACGATGGCGCCATCTATATTCGAAAAGACAAAACAGAAGAATAGAAAAGAGGAATTTTAGGGAATGGAACTATTTAGATATATTAATAAATTTTAAATTTAGTCTACTTTTTCTGGTTGATTGTTTTCAAACTGTATGTTTAGCGGAACATATTCTTCCGAAATTGAATTGAAAACATAAGCCTTCATCTCTTCCTTAACATAAGCCTTCATCATCCTTCTTCTCTTCTGACACAATATGGCTCTTAATATAGTTACAATGGCGTTACAATTCATAGCCAAATTAAAAGAAGACCGAAAAGCTAAAAATTGAGGAAAATATTAAATATATTTTATGAAAACTATACAAGCTTTTGTATGGTAAAAGTTTATTGAAATTTTTTTTTATTAAAAAAATGAAATACATATCGGAGTCAGTTCAAGTTCATGTGAAAATATCAAATGCGACGAGCCAATGTAATATTGTTATCCCTTGCTCATTTTGCAGTAGAAAAAGGCCGTGGCTTCGTAGTAAAGTGCAAGACTGCGTGTGGTCAAGTGTCCGATGACACGCGTAGTTATGCTTGCCATTGTTACCAAGAAAAATACAGTTTTTCCGAAAATTGTTTGTCACATTTCAAAAATTAATAAAAAAAACACTAATAATGTTACATCTACGGTTTTTTTAAATGCTTGCGAATTTAAAAAAATTCTTTTTTTCAGATAGGTTACGCGCCGTGGTCTAGGTGTTCGTAAACTGAAAATCTCCAATTTTTGAGTGCCATTATCTGTGAAACTATTAAAGCTAGAAGAAAAATAAAATCATGTATTTGTAGAGAATTTTACGATCTTTAATTTATCTGACTACGTTTGAAAAACTGTTTAGGATCGAAATTCACGTTTTTTTATAGTTTTATTTTAAAGCCCATTTATTTAGCTTTCTAAATTTGGGTTAATTTTATTTTCAAGATAAATATAAATGGAGTAATATAATTTTAAAAAAAAACACGGTGGCTAAAATCGAAACCAGGAATTAGCTATTTTTCATCGTTTTACCAAATACACAGCACTCTGAATAAATAAATTAATTAACTTTTACTTATTTTAATTCATAATATACCCTATCTGCAAGTCACATCAATTTAAATAAGTTTTTGAGTTTTAACAATATTCGGCGGACAATTTTGCGAAAATGCACATTTGTCGAGTTACAAACTTCACGTTTTGGCACATCAATAGCTGTATTACAATTTAATGATGGATTTTATGGTCTTACAGGAGTATTCCATGATCTAGGAATAGTTTCTGGTCAATATATACTTCGAAACAATATCTTAACTTCCATAACTAGAGAATCGTTACTTCGAAGAGATAGTATTTGTCAGGGACAAAAAATATTTTTTTACGGGCTGTGAGAATGAAAAAAGTTATAAGATTGTGAATGAAGAATGTATATCCTACAAATGCGTTGAATTATACAGGTAGTTTAAAAAATATATTTTTAATGAAAAACAAATGAAAATCTTAAAATGCGTTTTCTGAAAAAATTTTATCAAAACTTACGTACGCAAAACATGATATCTCAAAAGATTATGATTATATTTACTTGAAATTTTAAACACATGTTACTTTACATATTATGAAGGCAATGGAATAGAATACAGCTATAGTTCTGAAGTCGATAGTTTTTGATTTACAGCTGCTTAAAGTTGTCATACCTATGCTTTTTGTGATATTTTGAATAAAAGAATATTTTACTGGCCGTAACTTCTATCTAAATGCAAATATTTCTCAGATCCTAGTTCATTGCCTTCACCATAGCTGTAAATGCTGTAGAGAAAGAATTTGAATTTATGGATTAGAATTTCTGCTAGAGTGTTTTGCTTTTTGCTTTAACTTCCACCAATTTTTACCTAAATTATTAAATTTTATTAAACCTCATGAGGCAAAAAACTTCATGAGTGGTATTATTCATAGTTTTGAATCACATTGACCCGGAAAATAAACCAAAATTGTCCATTAAATCGCATTTTTTAAAATTTGCCTAGAACCTAGGCAGATACCTTAATTTGTAACATCAGCTGTAATTCGAAAACTGAAGAGTTTTCGAGATATTCAAGGAAACAGAAAATACGCATCGGTTTCTGCTGATCGGTAGCCATTGAGAATGGAAATCTCAGGCTGTAACAAATTTAGAACGTCTGGTACGCCACCTATCTTTAAAAAACTTTTTAAAATGCGCTCTTATTTAAAAGAAAAACCGTGGTTGTAATTTTGAAGAAGGAATATTTCTCAACAACCTTTGATTCTTCTTTATATCAGTTTCTGATGCTCTTACACTTGCTGATTCAGGATTCTTCTTCTAGCAAAATTTGAGTACAAGAAAAGTTGAATTTCTTTTAATAAATATGTTCATATATTTGAAGCTCATCTGATTGAACAGAATACTATCTTTTTTTAAATAGAAGAAAGTTTTAGTCTCAGAAAGTGAACTTATGAAATTTTGTAAGAACTTTGCTACTGATATCCATAATTAACTTATTATTTCCATATTTTATCGAAGCTAAGAAAGTTTTTAAAAAATAATAAATGATAAAAGATTTGCTGCTTTTTCTAGAAACTTCTTTCCGCAAATATTTTAAATATTTTATATCAACATTTTTACAAAAGAAGTATATGATTTTTTGCATACTTTTAGAATAAAATGCGTAGAAGTTTCTCCTATACTAGTTTAATTCTACCACTTTAGAGTGCTTCGCGATATATTGGAAACCTTTTCCCTGTATATTTTGGAGCAACAGACTACGTAGATCTCTTTGACTGGCAAATTTTTTATGTCACACCGCCTCCAGTTCTCAGACAGATCAGTTCTCCTGAACTTCTAAAGATGATACAGGACGATGTGGCAATGGACGGCTGGGACTTTATAAAATTTCCTTCACACTCGCAAGGAGTTGAGAGAATTGTGAAACTCGTCACTGAAGCCTCCAGAAAGAGAAGTTGGACCGCAGAAAAGGGATTGGAATAATCAGAGGTACACTAGAATCCAGAAAACAAATGTCACAATTTGAGTCCAAAAAAGAATACAAAAAATAAAGCTTTTGTAATTTTGTATGTTTCAAACGTTGAATCAAGTTTCTATTCGCATTATAATGATATAATTAAAGAGTGTATTTATTTAAAAAGTAGTCTTTAATTTCCAAAATTCTGCGCCGCTGAAGCGGCAGAAGATATTAACCTATAATATTAAGAACCTATTATTAGTTTTGTTTAGTTTTATTTCTTCTGGATAGCACTTATAATAAATGGTTAGAAATTTGTAAAGATAATATTTGTGCAAATTATCTCTTTAGTGGAATTAATTATCTCTTTAGCAGGTTTTAGGAATTCCTATGGGTTTTTATTTTTCTATTGCATTGGCTAATATTTTTCTTCACTCATTTGAGAGAGAACTTATGAAAAATGAACTTATTTTTGGGTATCGTTACATTGATGACCTTTTACTGTTTAATTTAAACAATTTTAACTCCTTTTATAACTGCTATCCAGAAGAATATAAATTAAACAAAATAATGAAATACATAAATGCAATTTCTTGGATCTGGAAATTGAAATTTTAAATTCAGGAGTCTCTATTGGCATTTACGATAAAAGAAAGGAATTTAATTTTAATGGTATAACACTTCGTGATTTTCAAACAAATCTTCATTATAAAATTATGAAAAATTCCATTTTTTGGTATAAAAAACATTTGTAATAACCAATCAACTTTTGTTAAAGCTTTAGATAATTTAAAGAATATTTTAAAAGATAACGGATACCTTAATTATTTCTTTAATGTTAATAGTTTTTTTCAAAAAGTTTTAAAAGCTTTTAGTTAATCTTAATTAATGTTTAATAACTTCGGTTAAATTTTATTAATTGTAATTGTTTAAAAGAAGTTTTTTCTTCTGGTAACTGGTTCGATGTTTTCTTCATAGATGGAGTATGGGGAAGTCTAAAAATTTCCCTTTAACAGCGAAGTGGCTTCTTTTGAGAGGAGGTGAGATTCGGAGATCGCTTAGGAGATAAGCGCGGTAAGGGGGTCCAATTATCCTTCCAAACCGCAGCCCATTTCCATGCGCCTTAAGAGAAGGTTATAGCAGGGGTGGTAAATGACCACCCAGGTTGGGAGAGTCCAATTCATGTCGCTTCCTCCCAAAAGTTCCCTGTTTTAAAGGAGCTAGAAGAAAAAAGTCCTCTCGGGTTTAAAGAGTTAAGTAACATTCACGGTCATAGATTCTCAATGAACTAAAATTTAAAAAACTAACTAAGAAATTATTTTCAGTGTAAAATGCTTCGAATAATTCCACTGGTGGTTATATCATTTAAGAAATTTTGCTATTATTTGCAGTTTTCATTATAAAATGGAACTGTTTTAAAAAATATCCAACTGATATCTGTGCAAGAATATGTTGTCTTTATTTATTTATCTGAATTAAAGTTACATTTTTTTAAAGCTAAATAATCTTTTCCAGCTTTTTTTTAAGTAAAAAATGTAGGATATATTATTTGAATAATATTACAAGAAATTAAATGTTCTGATTTCGATTTATTCACATGAAAATAATTACATGTTATAAAGTGGTATTTCTTAAACATTTTCCGTTCGCGACTGCTGCTTAAGTGGAAAAAAATTTCCATACTCTATTTCCATTAGAAAAAAATTTGCTTTGACCGCGAAGTTAGGAAATAATTTTAAAAATAATTAGTTAAAAATGACTGAAAGGAAATTCGATTTCAATTGTGAAATTTAACAAAATACTTTTAACACAAGATTATTTACTTAACAGATTTTTCCAACAAATGACGGAATAACCTTAAAGAATAAGACCCGGTTACAGTTTTAGCTTAGAATCGTATTGGGATCTCGATCCACAGAAGAAATCCTGCATTGAGATGTTCATATTTATTTATTTGTCTATTTTTTCAGAAAGACTGATAGATTCTGAACTACCGAAGTCTAAAAGTTTTGTGGGCTCTTGCATGTCGAAAACCCATCACATACCTGAACATCATCTCCAGAACCAATAAATGTTTTATTTCATCTGAGGTACCCAAAGCGTCGGAGAGTGAGTTTTATCGTAAGGATTTGGTTCGAAATAAAAACGTAGTGTTATGGACAAGAGAGCAATATCGGTAAGAAAAAATTATGATTTTTTGACCCAGTTTTTTCCTTCTAGCAGTAAGTAGAAAGGATGGTTTATTGTTCATTTTTATTGCTCTAAACCCTATAAGTTACACGCAACAGAAGTTACAACTCTGCAACTTTTATGAGAGTTTTTGAGATTACTTTCTTTCTCTATGCATGGTTCTCATCGATCATTTTTTCCGTCCTCTACGGATAGTTTCGTCACGGAGATAGATAAAAGAAACTAAACGGCTTTATTTTCTTGTTTGACGGTAACGGTTAGTGCACATTAGAGATATATTATCCAATTTTAAAGATGCCTTTAAAACTCAAAAATAATTGATTAACAGCTTAAATGGAACACATATAGTTGCACATTTAGGGAAAAACAAAATTTGAACTTTAGATTGCCGAAGGATTAAATGTCAAAATATTTTTTACACACTTTTATTTAGCTTGATTTGTTTCATGTTTGTAAAGATGGAACTTTGTAATAGATTTTCTATTCACTTCCTGATGTGCTACAATTAAAAAATTTGTACATTTTTTTTTATGGATGACAACACCAGTTTTAGATATTTTCGGAACTGAATTATTAGTTAATCGATTAATTTCATTAAATTCTGATTCCATACGAGTGACTTCAACTGGCAGTGAATAAGAGAGCAATTGATTACAAGATACTGTGATATTTATAATAATGATTTATAAAGAAGAAACTGGTAGTGAGAAAGTAATTAAAAAAAGAATATTTTTGTACATTAATAAAGTGTGTTTTTAAAAAAATGTTGTTTATTTTTTAAAATCTGAATTCGGGGGAAGAAACAGGGAAAGGCTTATATCCATTTCCTAAGAAAATTTTGCTTTGTTGATATTTTCAATAAATTGTTATCGTCTTGCTCCTCAGAAAGACTTTTCTTCTTTCTTTGAGTGGTATCCATCATTACGTCTCAGAAATATTAATTAAATGAAAGATTATAAGTATTTAACGATTTTTAAGTATCTGAATTAACATAAGAACTGACACTCTTTGAGCCCTATTAGCTTGCATGCAGAAGAGTGTGTGTTTAAATGGTTAAGTTACGTGTCGGCAGACGCATTTACGTTCTTCATGGGAGTATAGTTCAGCAACGGATTCCGAGACTACCACTTTTGGACGATTTTACACCGGAAAGGGGTGTAAGGCAATGAGTCATATAAGGGCATTTCCGGAATTCTTTGCTAGATCACGCTCAGTAAAATGTAAACATCACCCTTCCATTCTTCACTTCCCCCCTATTTTGATGAAAATAACTCCGCCCGGCGCATGCGCAAAAGAGCTTAGGGTTTCCTAATCCGTTGTTATACAATACACCCACTTTCTTGTTTGTTTGCCTTCTTGTTTCTTTTAAATGTTGAAACTTGTTCTTCCCTTTCTTAGTGTAAAGTTATTCTAGAATACATATTATTTGCTGTTTTGTTTCTGTATTTGTATATTTATATGTATATTTGGGTTCTTCTTTAAATATTTTACTACATTTAGTTACTTAATGCTTTGTATGTAAGATCCCAACTGATAACTTTAAATTCGCTCATTTCCATTCGTATGCTGTAAAAATCAAATTCACCCCTATAAATTTCATTTCAGATAAATTTTTAAATATTTCATCCCCCTATTTTCTCTCATAGATGTTAAATGAAAAAAAATGAATCAATCCAAACTTTCCCAATTTCACTCGCATCTATCTCAACCTCATCAGGAGCGATCTACGCTCTAGGAACGGGTATGTAACTTGGCGTAGAGTATTAGAGAAGTCCATAATCCGCAAAATGACACAAGCGACGAAATTCTGAGTCACTCTAATGCTGCTTTAATGAGCCGAATGCTTCCTTAATTCATAAGCGTGAAGAATCAACCATACTCGTCGTGTCTTAAATTCTGATGCATCTTATATCCAAGATATTCTTACTTTAAAGTTTTGCTACAGCCGAAAACCATTAAAAATAGTGCCGCATGGGTAGCAGAAGTTGAGTATGCGATGGAGAATTGCCTTCGAAAGTTAATGGGGCGTGCAGTGTAACTATGTTGTAGCCAATCTAATAACGCCTAAATGGCAGTACTTAAATCCATAAATGGGTTTGAAGAACATAAAATAGTGATAATAGTAATGACAAGAAAAGCGAGATAATGCGCAACGAGCTTTGAAAACAATATGTGATGCTAAATAGAATTTTAAAAAGGATAATTTAGATTTGAACATTTTTCCTACTTGTATATAAAACTGAAATATCCAAAGCTTAAGCGAATAAGCAATTACCTTTGTTTGGCTTCCTTGATTTGAAAAAGGGGGTTTTGGGATTTATTTTCAGCTACTACATCCCCCATTCATTCCAAACTTCTTTTCAATCCGTAATCAAAAAAGAAACGAAAATTTTCATCGAAAGATGGGCTAAAATATTGCCGATCTGATTCGGTTAAAAAAAAAAATGGCGCCCTCATAGAAAAGCCTCCGTAAACCTTTTTCTTGCTTCCTTATTGAAAATGATGGTTAAGGGTAAATATGGCCAGTTTTAGGAACACATGTTTGTTTGTTCGTGATGTGTTTATTGAATGGTTTGTTGTTTGTTTAGGACAATATTGTCTTTAAAAGTATTTGCTATGGCATAAATTATGCCAAGATTGCGAAAACTCACAAATTAAGATATTAAATGAAAACAATTGTAGAAAAGAGGGAAGTTTCAATTTAACTCCCAAGAACTTTCTATCCTATAAACTATCGATAAAAGGAATTAAATATCTCATTCGAGTGGTAAGATGTTAAAGAAATCTGCTTACACTAAATAAGTTAACACAAATTAATTTTACACGTAAAATTGGTTTTATAATATTGCAAAATTTTATGGTTGGATGTAACTACCTATCGCAATTTAGCATAAATTGCTGTTTTATTTAAAATTTCGAAACCATTTATTCTTTTTTTAAAAGTTTCATTTAGATAGTTGCAAATTATTTTGCTTTAATTATGAGTTGCTTGTCATGAAGAAAAAAATTGGGATACTTGACCCAACGCTATTTTCTCAGATTGTAAGATAATTGGTAATTTCTGAAATTTTTATTTGACCTTTTGTCCCATGGTCTATTGGAGGGAATTTTCATTCCAGTCTGAAAAGCCATCATAATGGTGTTGTGCTGCATTTTTATGATAGAGTTCGCAGATATAAGAGGCCTTTAGCTCATTAAGACTTTTTAAATCCTAAATAGTAATAGTTTTGAAATATTTTATTCGAGTAGATTGGAATCTACTGCGCTCGTAATTCTCCGTCGCTTCTCAAACAGGGAGTGTTCAAAGACTTGGTTCAGTACAGCTCTCTATTCTTTAACTGCGCTGGGTATTGTTGGATCTCATGTCTATCCGTTTATTATTGTTTGTTTTTTTCGTACCTTTTGATCAATCTCGTCTCTTTATGAAATTAAACTATTTCAGAGAAAATCTCTATTAGTTATTTCTACATGACAATACAAATACTAACCTATTCATACGAAAAAGAGAGAAACGCTGAAAATCACAGATAATTCCCATTTTCAATTTTGTCACATTGAAAAGTGAACCCGCAGGAGACAATTCGCTGGGAAAGATTCCTAGAAATTGGTCTTTTCTTAAGAGGTTCAGATTCTCCATACAATTAGAAGTAATAAAATATATTTTCCTGAGAGTTTAAGAATTTCGGTGAAACCTACTCACAAACCAGTTTAAGAACTCCGAGCTGGAGATCTTTTGGAAGAAAGAGACAAAAATTAAGTGAACCAATTTTCAAAGTACTAAGTAAGTAAGCTAATAAAATTGGTAAGGAATTTTATGTGTGCTAGAAATTTCATGGTGTATTTTATAGAAATTTCGATCTATTTGGAAATTACAATTTAGGTAAACTTTTATTAGGTTGTCTTCTACCTTTCTAATTTTTAAAAATCAAAAGATACTAAATGTGTAAGCTAATGTTTATACTAACATAACGATTTAACCGGTGGTTTGGTTTAAAATTTGCATCATTCATGTTTGCTACAAAATAAAGTACTGCATTGAAAAAATTGCTTTGTTGGAAAAATTCGTAAGTTTATTCAAACATTACTTACTCGTTTCTAGATCGATTGCAACAAAAAATAAATCCCAGAAAAAATTTCTGACTTTATATATAAATATGTGTTCCTTCTTAAGTATTTAAAAATAATAAGGACTTTACAAATAAACTGAATTCGTGATTCATTCTTTTTTACAAATTAAATCTTTACTTAGTAAAAGTCGCTTTGCACATAAAAATTCATAATGTAAAGATTTGTAACTAAACAATA
Organism: Araneus ventricosus; assembly: GCA_013235015.1. NCBI lineage: Eukaryota > Metazoa > Arthropoda > Arachnida > Araneae > Araneidae > Araneus > Araneus ventricosus. Next base: position 11,452 of record BGPR01025473.1, read on the forward strand.
AAATATGAGTGTGTGTGATAAAAAAAACTACATAATCATTTTTATTGTGTGGCGAAAAAACTATATTGAAAAGCTTCTCCGATTACATGAAGACAGTTGTGTCATATATTTTAACATATAGCAATCACTTTACAAATAGTCCAAATCCCCCATAAATTTCGTCATTTTTTTAGAATTGCTTAACAGCAAACATTTTCTGATGAAAATCGCCTAGGGCTAAGTACGGTTGGTTAGTGCTACAGCAACCAGACTTAGTCCTAAGCAATTTTCATCTGTATGGTAAAAAAAATCTCGGAGACAAACACTTTGCAGATGATGACGACGTTCAGCACGAAGTCGTACTGTGGATGAGACAGCAACCCAAAGAATTTTATGCAGCCGGAATTGGGGAGCTGATAAAACGATGGAATAATTGCATTAATATTGGTGGGGATTATGTTGAAAAATAAAATTGTTTCTAAGTCATTATCATGGTAAATTATTTTTTTCTTATCTTTTGTGACTTACTTAATGACTTACCCTCGTATCATTGTAAATATACAAAATTTTAAGTGTCTTCAAATTCTTGAATATGAAAATTAAAGCGTCGAATAAATTCGGCCTCGATATTTTGATGAATCTACTCGTTTTAGACGTCCATGGATTCGAAAAAACCATTTTTGGAATTATGCTTGTCTGTCTGCGACCACAATTACTCAGAAACACAAGCTAAACAAATGAAGTTTGGTATGCGGTCTTACACCAAAATTGCAGATTCCTGTAAAATTTTGGATTAAATCCATCAACGAGAAATCCGTCTATCTCTCCGTCTATGCGCTTGCGCACATGGTAATTGAAAATGACAGTAAGAGTTCAATTCTGCCGGATGTTCTAGACGGATGAAATTTGCCATGTGGTTTTATAAACAGAATTGTAGATCGGTTTTAAATTTTGGACCATATACGTTAAACGGTTGCTGGTTTGTCGGTCTATTTGTTCGTGTGTCTCAGAACGCGATAATTTAGAAATGCAACAAATAAATAAAAGAAATTTCTTATTTGATGAATACCAAAACTGCAGATATTGTAACGAAAATCGTTCAGTTGGTGTGCGGTGAATGTAGTACAACGACCCGGATAATGAAAAACGGCGCTTTATTCCACGAATATTCCAGAAAACACGATGCGCACAAAGAACAACACTTGTAGAAATTAACAACACAAGTAGACAGCTAATCACTAATAATTAAAACTAACATCACTATCAATATCACTCAACTTACCAGCTCGCACTGCGAACAAAATTCCAAAGAGATTAATTCGTTTGAGCACCCCGGTTATATATATCTTTCCGACAAGCCTTGAAGTCACGTTTAATTCTCCAGAACAGTCTCCAGATCTAGGTTCCTAAGCGAGAGAGACGGCCATAATTCTTGCATTTTCTAGAGCCTTCATTTATATCGCCAAGGTAAGGGAACATTGGCTTCGCATCCAGAAGAATCTCTGTGGATCTCTCTCTCCTACCATAAAAACAGGGAAATGGTATTACAAATTCGTAACAGTGTGTATCAAATTTTAGATCTACTTTGTCAAAGGGGAATTATCCGAAGCAAGTATACAAGAAAACAGGGTAGTGAACAGTCCCATTTTTTTTATTCAGTTCTTGGGAAATTTGCTGAAAATTTTCAACATATTTTTATAACTAAGAAATATGGTGATTTTGATGTAAGAAATCATAATTATTTTAATTGAATCTAGTCACGTTCTCAGGATAAAAATTAAGTGACGCGAATAAATCTAAGTTTTAAATCTGCTGCCAATTGTGCAGTGCTATTTTTACTTATAATAACGTTAAAAATAATTTTTTGTTTAGAATGATTGTTTAGTTTTGCTTTCATTTTATTTGATAATATAACTCCATAATCTTACTCCATATATTTAATTAAGTATTTTTTGGTTCTTTTTCAACTACAATCAAATCCCTTTATAACGAACTCTCAACGGACCGATCCAAAAGTTCGCTATAACCGAAGGTTCCCTATATCCCATTTTCAAAATATTTGCTACACAAGATTTCCTATAGTCCTTAAATGCGTTTCTGTGTTGAACAAATGAATTTCACTAAATTTCAATAAGCAATGAGTTATATTAAATTAGAATAAAATTAAACAATGTGAAATTTTAATTTTACTTACATTTATTTCTCTAAAGCATGAACATAAGTAGCGATTTTTCATTAAAGAGCTTAAACCAAGCTTGAAAAGTGGAAATTTTGGTTCACTATATCTGAATTGATAGCTTGTGAAAATCGTTACAAGCATCTGAAAATACATTAGTAGCATAGGGGTTCGGTTGGGACCATTTGAAAAGTTCGTTATAACTGAGGAATCGTTATATCCGGGGTTCATTAAACTGGGGTATGACTGTAAAAATAACTTTTAAACTTAGTCATATTTATTTAATATCCTTTTCTATTCACATTTGAATTATTCGTGATCGTTAGCATTATTACACAAAGTTTATTCAAACTTGTATACATTTTTTTTGAGTGGATATTATATTTATCTCATTTCACTTAAATGATTTGCTATATTACTTCTTATTTTTTTATAATTTAGTTAATAAAAATATGCATAAAACAGTGTGTTGAAAAGTCTTGGTACTTTATAAAACAGTATATAATATGATGTGGGCATAAAGACTTCCCTTCACATTTTTACAGTACAAAATAATTCCAAATTTTTAAGCAGAAATTTGAAAAACGTTTTCATACGGCTGTCTTCCTCTTTTACATTATAACTACCAAACGATAAACAACGCACATGTTTCTCCTGAACAAATTGCTCAGAATGTAAGTATAGAATCATGGCACAGCATAAGATGTAAGATAACAAAAAAAGATCGCAGGGTGTAATACAGTGAAGCAATTAGTTGCGATAAGTTCTATAATAGTACCGCCATATTAATTGACTCAATTGAAAACGCATAAATTCTGAAATTGAAATTTTAAATAGAGCAGGTTATTTTCTCTTGCATTATACACAGCTGAAAAAGATTTTACATTCAATTTAAAAGAAACATTTCACACTTAAGCTGAAAACTATTTTGACATTCTCTAACGAATAGACTGTCTCAAATTGAGCTAAGTTTCCCGCCATTTGCATTCCACTCAATTTCTCTAAAAGAAAGTCTAATTTACGTTCGTCGCCATGATCTTATTCACAAGGGAAAAATCTATCCCTAAGAAAGTTCCACAAGATATATTTGCCATTCAGAACTGCATCTGCATTTGCAATTACAGATTGTTTCAATCTGGGCTAACTTCCAAGCAACAAAGAAGAATTCCAATTGTTTTTTTATTCTTCCATCGCCTCTTTCTTCTTCTCCTATTCTTGTAGAATTTATCGGTTAACTGCTTCTCATTCAACAGAAGAAAGTTACGGTTGCATTTAAGAAGAGATGCTTTGGAAATAAAAATCGTGTTTCGTATCAGTTGTTTTTCCGCTTTTTTTATTATTAATGTCGTCTGATCTCTTTCATGGATTCTTCGAAGAAGACAAGCTTTGCTAATTGACGGAATTCTGGGATTCTTTTCTTCATTTTCAGACAATGAGTAATTGCATTCGTTTGGAATTAAGACTAAAAGAGTGTGTTAGTTATTTAAGCGTTCAGTACAAAGGAACTCGGAAGGACGATTTTAGGAACAATGAAAATGGTTTATTTATGGAAGCGTATTGTTAAAATAAGGAATGATTTTGTTTAACAAAGAGCATAATTTTCAAGAGTTATAGCAACTAATCTTACGATTTTAATCTGTTCGAGTTTTGTCTAATACAAAAAGGTCATCATAAAAAAAGCTTAAGAAAAGCGTTGGGAAAAATTATTAGTACTGTGCTATATTTCTAACATATGATATGTACGATAACATTTTCCTTCTAAACAACATTTTTATTCTCGACTTGCACAAAAAAGAGACATTTTTTAAACACGAAATATTTATAATCAATTTACACCACTTAAATAACATCAGATTCTCAAAACCATTTTTATCATCGTTGCTAGAAAACGCTCACAAAAAAAGAAAAATTAAAGTGTCGTTGCCATTCTATTTCTATTACTTTTTCAAATACTATGGTGCCAAACGATATTTCTGACTTCATTAATTTCTTTTCAAAAGTGTTCCTAGAATGGATAATTCGTAAGTTTTAAATTATCATTTACAAATATCGCAAAAATTTAACCGAGAACAATTGTGTATTGAATATGACACAGAAAAACCTGCTAATTTGTAATTTAAAAAAAAACAATATCGGAGACGTTGACAACATTGACAACCTAAGGTAAAACATTTAATTTTCTTCTGAATTCCTCCACAAACAAAATGCAACATGTAAAATATTATGTACTATAAAGTGTCAGATATATCGACAGTATACTGTTGATCAGAATATATTGTAAATATTTATTATAGAGCATTTTTCATTATCTTTATTCTACGAAATTTGCTTGAGGTTTCCGACTAATTAGTATAATGTAGGGTTGTAATGTATTGGTTGAAGTTTCTTCTTTTATTTTTCATGCTTTTAGGCAGCTTTCCGGTAGAAAAAAAGAAGAGAGTGAAAATTAGAGAGTGAGAAATTAGAGATTAATATAAATGATTCAAGAGAAAATTATTTATATTAATTCTTGAGAATTTCTTGATTATTTGATTTATAATCAAGTAAATGAATTCCTAGTTGGCACGATTGTGAAATGTACTTCGCGAAGTATTCTGAGTTCAAAAGTTTTAAAAAATCTTACTTTTGTGAAAGAGAATAAAACCGAATGTGATTTCCGTTTTTGGATATTTTTTTATTTTATATCAAAAGAAAATATGTGTTTCCTACTGCAAACTTACCTAAAAACATGAAAAATAACCCCCAACCAATACATTTCGGCGTGAGAAATATTTTGTTTTATATTTCCGTTTCGTTGTTGAATACTCAGATTCTAGAATTCTTGAGAGGAAGATCTAAATATAGAAGAGCATCTCATAGTTGGGATTTTTTTAGAATTTATATCCGAAGCATATCTTTCTATTGAGTCTTCTATAGAAGTAGAAAGACGCTACTGGATGCAATAGAAATTTAAGTCAGATAAAGTATCAGAATATAACGCGAAAAAAGTCTTTTATTGTATTTCCTGCAGCGTTTCCCGGGATGAGGTTTCAGGAAAACGACTCTGTCTCAGTATTTAAATGACAGGTGTCAGAAAGTTTTAAGAGAAAGGGAAAAATGTTTTCTATTTCCATATTCGTTATGGAAAGACTTTGTGAAAGCTTAAGAAATATTTTATCAGAAGTTTCTGGAAGTAGTGAAAGGTTGAGAAGAAGAAGTTGATGGCAGGCATGCAATATGGCAGAGAATGTGTTTCTGTCGAATTTATTGTAAAGTCTCAGTGTCTGCATTTTGTTTTAAAGTCTGGGGTATATATTTAAAATGATATTGACGCTCTTTTCTTCAATTTGAAGTTCGATTAAACCGTTACTTTTTACTTTCACACATATTCGAAATTTAGAAAAGATTTTTCTTTCCTTTCGAACATTCTTTTTTGAATAACAGTCAATCATACAGAACCAATGTTCATTTCACTTGCAGAACAATTAAAAAATCCAACAAAATATAGCTATATAAATGATGAGCTGTGAACCTTAATCAGAAATGTGTGTGGTAACTATTTATATAGTAGTGAAATATACACATATTTACAGTAGCAAATAGAATGCGCCCCGTTCTAAAAAATCGGGAAAGTTGCGGATGGGTAAAACTCGCAGATATTGATATGATAGGTGTAGTATACATATGAATAAACATGGATTTTCAAATTATGTTTGATACGAACTATGCAATCAAAGTATATGTATGAATAATTATATCATTAGTGTAACAAACAATGTCATTGAAAAATATTGAAAAATTATTTATGTTGCACTACATAATTTCTGGTTTTTCAAGCCTTTTTTTAAAAAAATAGCTGTCACTCTTAGAAAGTTTTTCCTGGATGTTCCTAAGTTGTGACAACGGTTGCGCTTATATTTATCTTCACTAACAATTGAAAGTTGAGGATTATCTGAAATACATTTTGGTGTAGTCAATATATTTTCATCTAATCCTTTAAATATTAGATTAGAATTTAAATAAGCATGATAGCAGATGTTAGGAGAGAGGAATTGTTTATAGGAAGAAGAGGTTCATAGAATGGTAAGTAATTTCGTTAAGATTTTCAATGAAATTCTTCAACAAAATAGTGTTGGGATAGGCTTTTTAACTGAAAACTTTACAACGCGCCGATACGGCTAAATTAAACGCCACTCATTTGAAATTAAGATAATTTCCGTTAGGATATTCTATAGATTGCGACAAGGAAAAAAGATGAATTATTTAAAAATTGTTAAATTATCCATTTACTTTTAATCTTTCAAGCTTGCATTGGCATCGGGAGCGCGTTTTGAATTCAGGACCCTCTTTTATCCAAGTTCCACCGTGTACGCAGACGGGTACAAGTTAAATTCGTCGATGGGATTTAAGCTGGATGGCGTGGAAATTCAGAGAATGGTTGTCGGCTCAGGTGTCGATCTAGTCATCTGACCATTGTTTAAAATTACGAAGGCCGTCGCCAAAGATTTTTCATGTACGTTTTTATATAAATTAACACAAATAAAACTTCTACTTAAGAGGATAACTCCGTACTTGTCCGAGATTACAGGGTAACATAGACTAGAAACCTCTTTAGCACAGAGGCAGGTATCAAATATAGGAAAGATAACTCACACCGTCCTAAACAAGCAGCAAGTTCCAAAGTCATCAATTTTCTCGCGTGTAGAGCAAGACACACAACCTTGATCTAACACTAAACGACAGATGTGTGCAGAGTTCTCAAGGCAGGATCGTTAGGTGTCCATGCAAAGCTTCCTCTTTCTTATCTTTATCTACTTAGGATATTATTTTCTCCCCTAACGGCGATCCAATCACTGTTTTCATCAAAAGAAGTGATCCTGGTCACTTCCTGGGAGGACGAAAGAGTATGTTGTGTAAATGAATTCCTGGGTTTGAGAGGAGGCCATGAGGAAGCCTGAAATGTTAGGAAGGACATTCCGTTGATGATAGCTGTTAGAGTTATCCCTTCTTACCATAAAACGGGATTACGGTATAGAACAGAGAAGTGTGGTGTGAAGGATAAATGACCCGGTAGTTATTTGTCTATTTAATGAAGAATTCGTTTTTTAATACTAAAAAACTATCTTAATTCATTTAAAAATTTGGACAAAACTTTGAAAGTTTTTGTGATTTCGGAGATAAAGGTATTCCTTCTGTAACGACAACAAAAGCAAGCGTGCATAACACAGATAAATACTGAACGTTGCATCCATCGGGAACAAACATCCTTCCACAGGTATGGTGTCAAAATTGTAGATAAGGATGTCCTGTTCATTTAATCCCTGTTGAGAAATGCAAGTTACGTCCCAAAATATCATTTATGTACTTTCAAAAAGTCATATGAATCTAGCTTTACTAATCCATAAAGTAACAGCTTCATGCTATATAATGAAAAAAGTCAACACCCATTATTTTAAAATTAAATTATAAAAATAATATTTTTAAACTATATTTCCTTCATTTCAAATAAGAATAGAACTGTCATGAAAACTACAGTGGAGTAAGTATCCAACTTAATTACAAATAATATAAAACTTAATGTATTGCACAAAAATACATGCATATGCACATATTTCTGGATAATTTTATTAGCGAAATAAAGAACATTAAAAAATATTTGGTAAAAATGTATATATGGTTTCATTGCATAATTATATGCAGTTACTTTTTTTTGTTTCTGAATATTTTAAAAATTTACTGCTAGATTATGCTTATTTTCTAGAGTGATGGGATTATGCGACGGAAATAGCTCCATTCATACAATTTTTGTAAACAACTAGAGGTTGAGAATGATCAGTATCACACTGAGATGTAAATAGAGACTTCTCAATTAACCTTTCATTCATTCATAAAGAACGCGTATTTACAATTGTTGAAAAAAGATGGCAGAAAGACAAGGACTTACAGAATTCAGTGTACTGTCGAGTTATTCATTTAAAATCTTTACTAAAAGCATTTCGAAATCAACTTTATTACTCAAAAAGATTAATTTCTCTTTCATGAAAACAAATAACAATTCGCAGTCAATACAACATTTATGTTATCTTTGTTTAAGGATGGTCTCTGTGACATATTCATCCATGTAATCAGCCTCTGAGTGATACTGCTCAGAAAGAATTTTTATGTAATATAATGAGTTTGGAAATTTCACAAATCCTGATGTTCTGGATTTGAGAAAGAAAAAAACTGAAATCCTTGTCGTATCCGGACCACAATTTCCCCGGATATATCTTCAGTTTTCAATTTCCAACGAAAAAGCAAATCCCAAACAAATAACGAAATCTTATTTGGCTGACACAGTAGATGGTTCAAAATTCCGTGTTTGGAACAAAAACAATCCATTTCTGTGGAAATAATGCGCATTTCAATCTTGCAACATACGTGCGAGAAATGCTTACCGTTTTGCTGCTAGAGAAGTTTGTTTCTAGATTGTGAAGGGTTCCTAAAAACAATTTTTTCTACCAAACACTCAGTTTCCCTACTGTCGGAACAAGGAATTTCTATCATGATTTTCCAGCCAAACTTTCTTTTTCTTTTTATTACATTTTACTCGTGACACATTTTTGTTTTCAAAAGCCAAGATTCAACGGAAAAACAACTGTTTTGGAGATAAAAAAATTGGATTTGAGGTTCACTTTGTCGGCTCTAACAAATGATTTGCCCTCGAAGAAGGCCAGCAGCAAACTGGGAATTCGAAACATTCTTTTTCTTTTTGTCAGTTTTCACATTTTTCTGTATTTGCGAGTCAGTGATATAAATAAAAAGCAGTTTTTCTCGATAATACAGACTTCTAAAATTTTGAGTTTCTCTGGTTTTGAAGAAATTGGTTTGGAGAAAGATGAAATCTCATTGAAACTCAATCAAGATTAACTACAAAACCAAGATTCAGATAATGAAGAAAAATATTCTTGGGTATAAACAGAAGAATATTAGATACAGAAGATGCAATATCCCCAACTTGCTATGCAATTTTCATCGCTAGCAGCGGTTTTATAATGTTGAATTAAGTGTTTGCTTTCCCGACGCTGAACATTATAATGTGTTAAGGGCAAATCAATATAATTAAAAGAAAGACAAAAAGCTAAGATAAACTCAGAGGGAATCGAATTAAACAAACAAGGAATCCATTCTAGTCCATTTTATCAAAGGCTAAGGACTTTATTTCAAATGGATTCAAAATAATTGGGAAATTGTTTTGGAAGAAGCTTGCATTACGCCAAATATAGCTTCTCATGGTCCGAAATTTCCCATCAAACGACACAGGAGTTTTGTATATCTAAAAAGCATTATTTTAAAAGGAAAAGAAAAACCAAATGCAAACATAAAAACATTAATAAGATTGATTTCAAAATATTAGCCATCTGGCTGTTAATAATAACAGTCATCATAAAAAATAAATTTACCCCATGCCCAGAACATAGAAAAAAAATGTCCTCACGTTATCACAATCCCACGCTAACTTTCTCTTAAAATAAGTAATCAGAAAATTTTTTAAAGAAACACTAGAACCATGGCGCCATCAATATTCGAAAAGACAAAACAGAAGGAGGGAAAACAGGAATTTTAGGGAAAGGAATATTTAGATATATTAAGAAATTTCAAATTTATTCTACCTTTTCTAGTTGATTGTTTTTAAGCTGTATGTTTAGGGGAACATATTCTTCTGAAATTCAATTGAACAAAATAAGCGAAGGAAAAGAGATCCCTCCTTCCTCGCTTTTGATACTGTACGGCTTTTAATGCTGTGACCTTGCCGTTGCAATCCAAAGCAAAAATAAAGGAAGACTGGAAGGCTGAAAATTGAGGAAAATATTAAATATATATTAGGAAAACAATTCAAGCTTTTGTATGGCGAAATTTCATTGAAAAATTTTATTTATTAAAAGAATTAAATATATATCGGGGTCAGTTCATGTTTATGTGTAAATATCTAATGCGCCGAGCCAATTTAAGTTTGGAATTTGTTGCTCATTTTGCAGGAGAAAAGCCCGTGACTTCATAGTAAAGTGCAAGGCAGCGTGTAGTCAGGTGTTGGATGAAACTCGCAGTTACGCTTGATATTCTTGCTAAGAAAAATACAGGTGTCCGAGAATTGTTGGGCACATTTCAAAAATTGATTAAAAAACTAATAATGTCACAACTACGTTCTTTAAAAATGAGAGCGCATTATAAAAAATTGTTTTTCAGATAGGTTATGGTGGTCAAGGTGGTCGTAAATTTCTGAAAATCTCCAATTACTGAGTGCCATTGTATGCGAAACTATTAAAGCTAGAAGAATAATAAAATCATGTATTTGTAGGGAATTTACGCTCTTTTTTCACATCATTAAAATTTGAAAACTGAAGAGTTTTCGAGATATTCGAGGAAACAGAAAACGCGCATCGGCTTCTCCTGATCGGTAGCCATTGGGAAAGGAAATCTCTGGCTGTAGCAAATTTGGCACGTCGTAATGGTACCCCACCTATCTTTAAAAGACTTTTTAAAATGCGCTCTCATTTAACAGAAAATCCGTGATTGTAACGTTATTAATTTTTTTATTAATTTTTAAAATATGTCTAACCATTCTCGGGCACCCCGTATTCTTTGCATAGATGCTATCTCGTTTCACGTGCAGTTAAGTTTATCACGTGATTGCGACGTCACAGTGGACTCCAATCTCTTATTATCGTTAAACGTATTCTGTA
>BGPR01025474.1:0-22307 GCA_013235015.1 Araneus ventricosus
AATACATCCATTATCTCACTTTTTCATTAAGATAAACGTTTATTATTATTTTGAGACCTATACTATTGACAAGAAAACCGAAGTCATTGAAGTGGGCTACACATTACAACAGTATTCTCATCGGAGAAAACCAGGGGATTACCATGTTTTCTTTTATGAATTAGCTTTCTTTTGTTCTTTCCGTTTCGGGAGATGCAGAGAGCTGTGTATTTAGGAATCTAATAATTTAAATTACATTTTAAAGTTATTATATAGTAAACGATCGAGATAAACTATTTGTGTCCGAATTTGACGACTGATTCACGATTAAGTCAACGGAGTGACCGACATCTGTTTCACTTGTCGTCCATTTGGCCTGTACTTCGCACTAAATTTGACAGATTAACCGACAAGGCGACAAGTAAATCGGATGCCGCAATTTGCTGACTGTTTTCTGTCGGTCGGCTAAGAGATCGTCAAGACAGATGAAAATTTGTATGTTTTGTTACTTCCATTGACTGTTTCGATCACTTGTCTGTGGAATGATTAGAGACAACTAAAGTATCTGTATCGTATAAGAGTGTAACGATACACAGCGGTCACTCGTCTCAACGACCAATTTTGTTCAGCGCGGAATTTTTCGGCCCATAGACATATGTTTAAATAACCTATTATCGGCCACTCAAACCCTTCTGAGCAGTCGGATTGGACGCCAGTTCGACTTCAATGAAATGCATTTCTTTCGTCTTTCTGACCATAGAACTCTTATTAAGAGAAAATGGTGGAAAGAAAAAAATCATACTCAAAAAAAAGACGCAGGAAATCGGATCTAAATTACTCCTTTCTTAATGTGAAGAGAAGTGAATTTCGGCCTTTATCGGGGTTGGGCATTCAAGAGTTGGTTCATTTGTTTTTTTCTGATTGTCAAAAAATCTGCTGCTGTGGATTGTGACCATCAGTTAATGAAACTTTCAGCTCAACGACTTTAGAAAAAAATAGATTATATTGCAGCCTTTCCTCAACAACTACCGACGAAACAATTAGGGATATATTTTTCCAATTAAAAAAATGAAAAATTGACCTCCAAATGGGCTTAAAGATCCAAGCAAACACAAATTTGACCTTTTTTTCAAAAGAATATGTATATATGTACAGAGAGAACTTTTCGGATCAAGTACGTTTTTTCTTGACGTAATTCTTAAAATCGGCTTTATCAGAAATGACGAATTAGGACTTGTTTAAATACGTATTTTGTACTCGCACTGTCAAACATGATATCCTTTTAGAGCGGCCAATTTTCTTTTGAGCGGTGGGTTACCGCTGTAGAAAGATTTCGGTGTATTATAAAATAGCTGTCTTCGGGAACTAGCTTGTCCACCGAGAATGTAAATACTATTGAATCTTTTATGCATAACTTGTTATTAGATTACTGGAATAGGATATAAAACGAAAAATCCACATTTGAGTTCTAATATTTTGTACAACTTTGCCTAAAAGTTTTCAGAACCATAAATTCAATATGATATCGCTCTAAATAAAGTTTCCAATAGGTATTTCGCACTTTTTTGAGAAGCTCGCACTGATCAAAAATACTATTTTAAACTTGCACAATAAACGTGAGGCATCATGAATGGTTAGTTTTGCTGTCAAAGTGACAAGAAGAAATGGCGAAATCTGTCCAGTTGTTGAGACTGCAGACTCGGTCAAGTTTTCTCTCCATAGAGAATGTACAATGAACAGGGCAGTCTTGACCAATTTGCCCAATAGGGCTGTAGCCCAGAGGCGCCATTAACCCTTGGGTGACAAACATTTTACTATATTGATTTTATTTTAATTTCGAACCAAAAGATTCATTTTATTATAATTTTAAATATGTCGAAAGTAAAAATATGATTAGGACTTGTGACTAGCCAGCCATCTATTTTGTAATTTTATATAATCATGTGCATCAGTTCAAAAAGTAATCATTCATACCGAGACAATCGGTGAGTCAATCCGAAACTATGTTTGCAATGAAAGTTACCTACATTATGCATGATAAACTAGGTAGCTGCAATATGATACCTATCATCTTGCCACTACATTAAATTTAGTTCTTTAATCACACTATACAGCTCTATATTAAATGTTGTATTATAATTTGCAAACTATAGTGTGATTATATTCAAAGATAATAATACTGTTCATATTGCGATGCATATAGCTTTCAGAATTATTTTGATGTGAATTATTTTGAAGTCTCTAAGGATGGAGATGGGGAGGAGACTATTGAAGATGTGTCTAGAGGTCGTGAGCGTACATATAAAATAAAAATTGGCGAAATTGGCCCATTAGTTGGGAGTAGTCTCAAGAGGTTTCTCCATAGAGAATGTAATGTGAAATAGTGTTTTTTCCGATTTCTCTCGAAAATGGAGAGTTATGGGCATAGGAAATCTTTGATTACATATCTAGGGTCATAATATTATATTTCATATGTAATAAAAAATGTCGAAATCGGTCCAGTGGTTGGGGCTGGGGGACTGGTCCTTTGATTTTGGCAAATTATTTTAAGGTATCCGACTACGTTCGGAGGCCTTTTTTAAATACTGATATTTGAAGCAATATTTTTGTATTTTTACATGACGATTATCTTACCTTTATAAATCATACAAAAAAGTAATATGAATTAAATATTTTCTTAAATATCTGAAAAAACTTAGAATTTTTTGTACTCAATTTGACCTTTTCTCAAACACTCTCGGTCAAAAACAAATAACGAGAAATATAAATCATTTAGTATATGTAATTATTTAACTATTGGCTAGGTTCTGAATCAAAATTTCTGCAAATTCACAAAAACATGTAAATTATAAGAGTTTTGGTATGAAATCATAAATATTTTTAGAATTTTGGCCTTTCTTCAAATCTCAAAAGCTGCATAACTTTTTAATGGAACATCATTGCACTTATATTTTGGTTCATTACGTAGACAGTATCGTAAATAAACTGTATCCCAAGTTTCTGGCGGACATTTTAAATTGAATTTAGTTATTGGGTTCGAAAAATAAAATTTTTGGAAATATCACATTTCGAGAGAAATGAGTTTAAAGTTTGTTTTTAATTTACAATGAGAAGAAAAAAGAATTTTTCTTCAATACTCCTAATTTTTGTAGGCTAAAACATCTTTTTTCGTCAGCTTAGTTCATTTTTAAAAATTTTCAATGTTTGAAGTTTTTTCTTCGTCGTTTTCTGGAGCCTAATGAGTTATTATCGTTATCTATCATTCAGCCGCCGTTGACAGATTTGAATATTTTTTTCAGTCAACTAACTTTAGTATACATGTTGGCTCATTTGGAGATACTTTTAGTGATTAATATTGGTCATAAGTACAATTTATGTGCTTTCCCTACGTTTATTATAAATTATTACAGCATTAATGGTAAATTAAGTCATTGCATTTATTCAAAATTACCTAAATTTGCAACAATATCATCGAAAACAAAGAAATTCACACTGAAAATCTTACCACATACCAAAATAGTATGTGGCATATGAAAATAGTACAAAACAAAAGTAAACAATAAAATTTAAATATCTTAAGTAAAAACAATGAAAAATGCTTCTTTATCGTATTGTTTACTATTCCATTTCCAGCTGTTAAGTTCTACTAAAATGTCTCTAATATCACTTTTGATCTTCATAGATGAAAAACAGAAGCTGTTTGGAAAACTAAAGAATAGGCTTTCAGATAAAACATTCAGAAAAAATTGTGACTTTCAGTCGAAAATATGTTTTCAACATGGGCAGATATCAGCTGTTCGCCCGCAATATTAATTGCCTGTAGCTATGCATGAAACTTGGCAAAATAAGTTGGCTGTTGTTGAATCGGAGGTACTCTGCCAAAGTTTCATTTTGAGATATATTTCGAAAATGGAGGGTGATCAGTGACACGGGACCATTGATGATATTTCTAGACGTCATAAGCTTTCATATGAAATAAAAGTTATTGAAATCAGTTGTTGAGACTGAGGACTCGGCACTCAAGAATTTTCCTCGTAGAGAATGTACAGTAGAGAAGTGTTTTCTTTCGACTTCGTTTGAAAATGGTGGATGGTAGGGGCAGATGACCATTGATGACATATCTAGACGTCTTAAGCTTCGATATGAAATAAAAATTATCGATATTGGTCCAGTGTTTGGAGCAGAGGGACTGGTCCTCCGATTTTGCCAATAATTTTAAATATGGAGATATGAATTTATAGGTTTAAAAATAAGTTAATTATTTTCACTTGTTTCGGCTATTATTTTATTTTGTAATGAGATTAAATAATCTACAAATTTTTACCAATATCAGTGCTGTACACCTCATTTTCTAGGAGAATATGTCCTTAATTCTTCATCTTTTATTATTGCTTGTCGTTCCGTCAGACAATTCTTACTGCACAGTCATTATACAAATAGCTAATTGTTCCAAATAATAAATTATCATTTAGTTCGCTAATTAATAATTAATTACCTTTAATTAAATATAAAATTAATTATTGTGTGCTATTTTGAAGTTACCTGAATCGGAGAAATTTTGGTTTCCCCCCCCCCCCCAATCGGAGATGTTTTGTCTCCCCGTCGGAAAGCTTCTGGCGCCGCCTCTGTTAAAACAGCTATTCTACTTTAGAATTATTTTAAAAATTCTTAATTTTCGAATCTAAGCAATTCTTAATTAGCTTTCGAAGTTGAGCCATTCTTAATTAGCATACTCTGATATCGGTTAAAATTTGAAGAATATCACTCAAACTGCATCAGTTTAATTACATAAATACTTGATAGAAATTTAAAAGATATTCGTGGCGATTGAAGACATCTACTTACATTTAGTGATCTTTTTACCAAATGCAGAAAGGCATATGCGATAAGAAATTTCCACCAATTCTGTCGCTTAACGCAACTCTTAAGCACCGAAATTGTGTTCTTGTCAGTTTTTTCAATGTAAACATTGCTTTTAACTAAATTATTCAGCTCCTTTATTCTTAACTATTCTTAATGGGCTGTCGAGTTAATTGATTAGGATATTTATTATGGGGTCCTGAATTTGAATCAAACTTTTTTCAAAGGTTTCTGAGAATTAATTTTTGCAATCCGACATACCTTTTCACTTTGCCTTCGATGTAGTGTGGCATCTGTAATTATAGACCGACGAGGGTTAATTGCTTTAAAAATATAATTCCGCGATGGCTTCTGTACTTATTTAAGCATAAAAAATATACCTAAGCTTAAATACGTAAGCTTCAAACTTATGGAAGCTTCTTATTATAATTATGATTTGGCTGTTATTTTTTATCTATTACTCAAGAATGAAAAAGTTCATTAAATTGCGCCAGACGGAGGGTTAAAACTACCAATTTAAAAGGATCACAGCATAACGGTCAATCAATAAAAACAGGACATTAATTAAACAAAGAAGCGCTGTGCATTTTGAAAACACATGATCCAATACGTTGCTAATTAATGTAGATAGAAAAAGTTAAGTTGTTTGGATGCAAAGTATGCTCTTGTCATTGAATATTAGGCATTCTCTCACATTATAGGGAAGAAAATTGGACCGGATCATCACGAATATTCTGGTAATCAGGAGTAAATTAGAAAATTTATCACAGTTTCAGCATATAGTATTTAATTAATATCGATTTGTGGCTGTTAAGAAAATGAGATAAAAGGAAAATATATAAAATAAATATTTATTTCTTTGTTAAACAAATCATCAAGGATCTCGTCATACAATTATCCACCTAATAACCATATCGAGCATAGCCCAAACCACCCAGGAGTCCGTTGCCTCCATAACCAAGACCTCCATATGTACCAAGACCAACATTTCCATATCCTACACCGGCTGCTCCAAGGCCACCATATCCATATCCCAATCCGGCAGTTCCAACTCCAGCGTATCCTATTCCTGCAGCTCCGGCATATCCGAGTCCGGCAGCACCGGCATATCCTCCGTGTCCGTAGGGAGCGTTAGAGATGATGTGGACAGCTGCGGGGTTCTGGTTGGCGGTTCCGGGTTCATTGGTCTTGACTTGTGCCCTGAAACCTGCGTGGTCAGCTACGTAGTTGACTTGTCGGTGGATTCCTCTGGCATCGGTGAATCCGTAGCTTCCTTTGACGTTCTTGCCATCGCCTACCTCTTCACGGTGTTGTTCACCATGCTTGTCCTTCACGCTGTATCCGAACTTGAATGGCTGGGGGTTTGTCCTTCACGCTGTATCCGAACTTGAATGGCTGGGGGTGGTGGATAGGCTGAAAGAAGTAATGAAAATTTAAGATTGAACAAGGCAAATGGATATTTTCCATACTATTTATTTTAGTACAATCTCAATCATGGAGAGACACGTAAAATTTGAAAATTTAATTTTGGGATACATATATCCTTCTTAAATCTTGTTAATTGGATTCTCCTCTGTGAGGAAAGTCTGTGTTATTCCTTGCTTGTTGTACATACCGAACAATAGAGTTTTCATAGAACTAAGAAAAGTATCTGCAGACATAATGCACGTTATGAGCCATATAGAATCGTATTTCACTGAGCGATTCAGTAAGACGTATTTTTGACTTTATATTCAATTCAGAGTAGATACGATTATGTTGTTCAGAGTGTTTTCTTTCAATTGTGTGAATTATGAGTTGTATAATTTATCCATCGCGTTTATATTTATATAATTTTATTCTTATAGTAATTCAATCTATGAGAATTTAATTTATCTTACGAAATCTGCTATATCCAAGACTAAATTTTGTAGATGAAAGCTTAAAAGTTTTACATTTTTAAAGGAATACTCGTATTTTTAGCAGATTTTTCCGGAAGGAATAAATTTTTTCTCCTTTTTTATCATGATTTTATAAAGAAGCAAACGATTAATTTCACGCAATCTTTAATTACAATTTTGACGAGGAAAATAACGGCATCTGAAATGAAAATAACTGATCTAATTATCCAAGACCTCTGGAGAGAAATCCGTATACTTAAGTGTCCCTAATTCCCTTTTATAAGCCCTGAGATTATCTGAACTAAAGCAAACATTGTTCTTGTTATCATTTATTACAAAAATAACTTAAAAACCAACTGGGGTGCCTTGTACCGCAAATTCTAACGGTGCAAAGAATCTCTCCTTTCCGGTGCAAAGTTACCCAATGTCAGAAAAATATTAATCAAAATTTAACTAATAAATATAATTGATATCAAAAGTAACAAAATTAAAGCTAGATTTATGAACTTTCACATTTATAAGCACTTGCCTTCAGGAATGTAATACTTTCTTCACCAGATATAGATTTTTCAGCACTAAAACTTTCACTGAGAAACTGGCTAATTGTCTCTGCATTCTGTTACCTTCTGATTGTTATATATGTTTAAGGAACCTTATACGATAGTCATTGCTGCCAAGAAGCTACACAAGAAGTTTTAATCCCGTGTCCCTAATCAGTTGATATCTATTTCACTTTCACAAAAATTTTACTCTTACAACGTTACCTCCACAAGTACCACATAAGCCTATTTTACAGTATCTGGAGGTTGTTTAAGCTACCTTTATGAATCGCAATTGAACTTGTTTAGGATTTGTGAAAATATGATTAGAATTATGCATAAAATATTCTCCTTAAAAGTTCGAATCAAAGGGGGACAAACAATTTCGTAAATACTTACTTCGTGATGCAGACTGGCGAAAGCAGCCACTGCCAAAGCTGCTAAGATGAATGCCTGAAGTTAAGAGAAACAGATGAGTATATTTTAAGCATTTCTCCAAAATCTACTTTATTAATGAAAAAAATGGAAAAATCTTATTCAAAAGAGAAAGCAATTTTCGCGTACATTTTCATCTTTTAAGCACTTTTATTTTGTGCAATAGTACAGTGCATTAACGATTTGAGGTTGGAAGGAAAAGCCGTGATTGAAACAGTTGGGTTTAGCTTGGTTATATTAACGTTTTGAACAAATATCGGGGCTGTTTTTGGATGGACCTCGTAATTTCGAAGCATGCTCAGATGATGAAGACGACACCTGAGCCGGCACTGCTCTCCGAACTTTCTTTCTACACCATTGGAAGGATGTGTGATCCTCGACATATTCCACATGCCGGACCTCCAAGAAAGGCAAAACTTTGGAATCGCGTTTCAAGCCTGGATCTCCCAAAGCCGGGACATTTCCTCCAAGCCACCGCAGCCTTCAAATAGTTAGCAAACAGTTAGCTTGGTTTTCTTTTCTAATTGTTTCTCCTAATCGTCTTCGATGGTATTATTGAATTAAGTTATTTTTATAAAGGAAGTTCAAAAGCTGGGTATCTCCTCATAAAGACTTCATATAAACGTGGAGGTTGAATACAAATATATATGAAAAGCTGACATTAAACAGATGCAATTTAGAGTGTCAAAAAGGTTTTATAAAAAGGCAAATAAACGGTATTTAATTTTTAAAACGAATTTTTTAAGTTTTTTGACAAAAATTACGGATTAGAAAGCGATATTTTTAATGAACCAGTACGGCTGTTCGAACAAGAGTTTTAAAAAATTTCTTAACAAAACTTTCAAAATCACACTGATCTCATACTTAAAAAATAAATGAAATTTTTAGAAATTAATACTCCAATATCCTCATGAATATTATTAAATTTCCAATTAAATTTAATAAGAATTAAAGAAATCCTTTTAATAATTTGTAAGCAAGAATCCTTGCTTTTTGTTTAAATTGAGAAAGTCAACAAATGAAATGAAACAGGAACTCGGAATAAGTGAAAGTAAAACCACTTTAAAGAATTCTACCTGCAGTTCGCAAATATTACCTGAGAGATCATTTTGAAGTTGGCTTATCAAGAAACTTGAAATAACTGATACTAATCTGTAGAGTTCTGAGGTATTTATAACACGAGATTTGAAATAAAAAAATATTTTGTACTAGATTCGGAAATGAAATACGTTCTGCATGAATGAAATTTCGTCTAATGCATATTTAATCCCATCAGGCGTTCGCGACCCGATTGTGAAAATAAATCGCAGCTATGTCAGTTTGATAACTTAGTTGCATCATTTACGGTTCCCAGAGAAAATTTCATTTTTTATAAGGTCAAGTTCATTACTAAACATTGCAAAAAAAATGAATTTTTTATGCCAAAACTTAAAACATCTCTTATCTTCAATACAGCTGAAGTTGCACAATTATTAAATTTATTGTAAAGCAGCTTGATAGTTAAAAATATTCAAATAATGAATAAAATTATGGTATTTAGTCGCATTCTTGCATAGTGATTTTATCTTTTCACAGAGAACATTCAGAACGTCAGATTTTAATGGATACTAGCTACGTGACCCGGCGTTGCACGGGCTATCTCGAATAATGCGTCATTCCTTGACGGAGAGAAAAAGTGAGATCATGTGACACATGCTCAACATTCTCTCCTAAATAAATAAGGAGAAAAGAGTAGTTCAATCATTCCGTCCGCGTAAAGGCTTCAAAATATACTTTTAAAAAATCGTAAAAATAATCTTTATTTTGTAAAATTAGGATTCCGGAATTATTTTTTGTCTGACTTTAGTACGGAAGGAATGAGATAACCCAGCGTTGATTGGAATCCGTATTTTTTCATATGCCCGTCTCCAGTTTATATGCACATGAAGCAAGATGCACTGGGTACATGAAATCTAAAAGTGAAACCTCATAGAAAACAATAGTTTTAGTAAAAACCCTATATGAGCGATTTAATTTTCCCTGTTTCTTTATATCAATTTCCAAAACAACACACAACTCTATCCACATTGACTTGTTGCATTGTTCAGGTTTCCATATTGCAACAATACATTTTTTTTTATTTCTGTCAGCGTCACTTTTTTATTGTTGTTGTAACAATGTTCTTTAAAGTAAACGACTTCAACAATAAAATATATTTTGAATTGCGCTGCAACAATGAAAAGTATTGTTATAAAGTATCCGAAACAATGAAAAGTATTGTTGTCAATTAGTTTTTAATTAATATCTTTTTTACTAATTAAAATTTCGGAATATAAATGGCCGAAACGGCTTCCCTGAATTATTCCCCATCCTTTGGTACTTTCCGCGCGCTTCTCCGTTCGGCGGTTCGTGAGAAGATAGAAGGACATACATACATACATACATACGTTTGTTTACCTTCGAATTTTAATAGAGTAGATAATGGAAAAAGGAATCGTTGCTTTTAGAAAAGAAATAATATTTTAGTATTTAAGTTTTTATTCCAAATTTAATGTTAAATATTGCAAACAATTAATTTTTTGCAAGAATTAAAGAGATTTATTTCGTTATGTAGATGAAGGTCTTTTATGAACGTCGTAGTAAAACAGTCTGTTATATAAAATATCAATAAAAAAATTAGAAAATTTAGGACATTTAGCAGCAGTTTTGCACGGCGAATTTTTTTCTGCTGAGATGACATGAAAATTGGACATGAGCGGATGTAAAGTAAAAGACTGAATTATTGCCTTTATATTAGATATACTTTATTACATAATAGCCGCCTTCGACGACCAGCTTTTCGCCGGGAATATAATTTCAACTGAATCTCTTATGCATAATTTGATGTTCATGATTCCCTTAACAAAGTAATTTTAAATTTCAAATTACGATACACATTTAGCCCATGTTCTTTTCGTAGCCTTTCACGTGTTTTGTTCCTTGTCCAACATTCCCAATAATTCCTTGTTCCATGAACATCCCAAATGGAGTCAAGTAACTGTTAGTGTCGTGTAACATCTAATTGTAAGTTTTCGACGCAAACTTTAATTTAACGAATTTAATTTTAATATCAACATAGCGCAGCACGTTTTACGTCCAGCAGCATGTTAATTGGCTTAAATACGCTGATAAAATGAATTAAAACATAACAACCATAATCGTTCAGTTTACTGGATTATTTCCTTATGTACTTATTATTTTGAAGACTTTACAGATTTCACAGAAAAATTGATCAAATCTGAAAAGAAATTAAATCCAATAGGATCTCTTGATATCTTGATATCAAGATATTTAATGTTAAATATTGCGAACAATTAATTTTTTTAACAATTAAATTTTTTTTATAAAATCTCAAATATATCATAAAACTTTTTAAAAGCAATTTATTTACGCTTGAAGAAATGAAATAAGTATAAAAGTATAAGATCAATGATATCATGGCTTTCAACAATGGAAAAAAAAACACGCAATTAAATATTTGTTTAAACAATGGAAACAGTTTGAAATGCGTTGCAACAACGAAAAGTATTGTTGTAAATTATGTCAAAAATATTTTTAAAAATTTATTAATTTAGAGAAAAAATCGTACGAGAACTTAATTGATATCATTAAAAAATGATTTCTTAATTTTCAGATTGTGTAAAAATAATTTTGTGCTGCAATTAGTTTCAAAGTTATTAAAGCAAAAACGCCAAGATTCTTAGCTTTAATTTTTTTAATTAAAAATTTAATTAAAATTGAAGTTTACTTAGGCCGCGGTGTGGCCTAGTGGTGGTCCCCGCTTTAGCCGAAGGGTTTCAGGTCTGAGACCTGATTCCACTGAAGATCCGCTGCTGTGATGGGGCCTTGCTGTACGTTAAATCATACGTAGTGGTCAACGTCCCTCCCGTTGGTGTGGTGAAGCTCTGGAGAGGGGGGGTGCCAGCTCAGGTGTCGTCCCCGTCATCTGACTGAGGTCTGAAAACATGAGGTCCGTCCCAACAGTCCTCAAGCAAGGTTTCCAAACGGACGTTAATTATAACTAAACCAACTAATTAAAATTTCAAAAAAATCTGCCCTGAGGTGCACATTCTCGTCTCTTCCAAAGTACGTGTTGCTCTAGGGTCTAGCTACCCCTTTCTTGAGCGCCAAAAAACATTACATAGACACGCAATACTCATTCTCATTTATTAGTAGTAGACATTAAGTATTTGAGAAATTCTAAATTAGCAATATTACTGGGACAGAGCATGCTCTTCTCGCTTTGCGAGTTCTAATTCTTTCGATTTTTTGTCATTTTGCTTCCTGCTGGCGCGAAGCTCTCGAAAGAGAAAGCATTTTTACTGCTGAGAAATTCCAACTGAGATTTTCAAGAATATTCTTTTATGCTCTTTTAGATTTAATTGAGTCCGAAACAAACCAAATAGATCTGGAAGTGAAATTGTTTCGCATGAATGAATTTTTTATTTTACAGCATCTAAATCCTGAACAGAGCTCGACCTAATTATTAAAATAAATCTCTACCTTTGTCGACACTTCATCTATTCTGTTCTGTTGTTCAGCAATGGAATTTATTTTAAAATTTTATTGGTATTTATTTTTTTAATAATCTGAAATATGTCATAAACTTTTAAAAGCAATTTATTTTATGCTTGAAGAAAAGAAATAAGTGTAAAAAGACGTGGAGCAATTTTCAAATATTTCGGATAATATTACTAACTAAGAATGAGAACGAATTTAAAATTCCCTTGAATAACCATCATCTGAAAGTATTTCATCTTCTTTGAAATACAGTTAGGGGCAAATATATTATATGAAAACAAAAAAATAGACGTATGTTCCCCTTGATTTCTTCTTCCATAAGTGTGGCTAATGCTGTTGCAGCAGATTTCCTCTCAATTCTCTCATTAGGCAATTAGACCTCACTTTACCGCAAAAAACTAGTCTATCTGTCCGCTGATAACTGTAAGTGATGGTTTTGTTCCTGTGCCTTAGTTTGTAACTCTAATATATGATACGTATATTTATTAAGTTGCTAATAGATGCAGAACAGATAACAATGGATAAATACTTTCAGCACCCAGTAGGAAAAGGTGATAGATTTGTATCGTCAACTACTTAAGCATTTTAATCCATTTCCGTCAAAATCCTTATCTCAAGAAGTTCATTTGAGATCTTTGTCCGATCGCAAATGAAAAGGTAAAGGTTAAAAACGGGTCTTTCTAGAACTATTATTTTTAAAATGTTCTTCATATTGACTTAGCGAAATATGATCATCTGCAACTTAACTGAGGAATCTGAAAGTGGCGGGCATACCTTATTAAAGTTCTCTAAACTTTTCAATCCCAATTAATCCATCATCATACCAGTTCACTGATTAACACAAAATCCCTCTTTCTCTTATTTTCCTTTTACAGAATAGTTCACGCTTGTAAATTATAAAATACCAAAGTTTTTTCCCATTGGATTGTAAAAAATTTATGCACCTAATATAAAACTGTTTTGTTCCAATATTACTACAATAATCTTATATTTCGTCTTCCCAGATTTCTTTTATGTGATCCTTCCCCTTTTTATTTTCAAATTGTTTCATCTTTTTTTTCTCTCTGAAGGTTTTAGGCCTTTTACTTTCGAGTACTCTTGTAAAAAAATTTTGATCTTTGATTATTAAAATTAGACTCTTCAATTCTTTTGATGGGGTTCAGTATGACTTTTATTATTATTATTAGAATTATTACTTTTTTTAGATTTCTTTTGTACTTTAGCCTTATTTACTTCATGTAATTATTTTGTATTATTTGTTCTGTATTCCACACTTCTTTCAATTTTCTTCCTTACTTGTATTTTAATTTTTTTTTTGTAAAGAATTGTTTTCAAAGACTGAATTATTTTAATAGGGGAGTTGGGATAGACGATCTGCGGAACATTCATACAGTCCATAAATCTTGATGATTGAATGGGTCTATACCGTTCACATCCCCGTATATCCAAGCAGTGTAACCCTTAGCACACGGTATATTTTTCTGGCATGTTTAGTCAAAAGTTAATTTACAAAATGAATCGAACCGCTAATCTTCTTGTCTAAGTAAATTTTTTCTCTTGAGTATGTGTAGTTGTGTGATTTCTTTAACTTAGTTGCGTTTCCTGCCAGGGAATATGTGCAAAGAGAGAATTAATTTACTCTTCTAAATCATATTGCCTTTCAGGCTGTTTAGCGTTGGTTTTATGACCACTCTTGTTTCATGTAAAAGTCTTTTGTTACAGTCGACTCCGGAGTACATTGACATCAGCGTCGTCTGTG
Source organism: Araneus ventricosus (assembly GCA_013235015.1). Classification (NCBI taxonomy): domain Eukaryota; kingdom Metazoa; phylum Arthropoda; class Arachnida; order Araneae; family Araneidae; genus Araneus; species Araneus ventricosus. The sequence goes on from BGPR01025474.1 coordinate 13,992, forward strand.
CGCATCAATAAAATTTAAACGCAACTATGCAAAATCAAGTTTTCAGAGATGGGAGAAAACGTAAAAAAATGAATTATCTAAGAGACAATAGCTCTGATTTCATTGTAAAAAATGAAAGTAATTGTTGTAAATTGTCTTAAAATATTTTTTTTCACGAATTCATTAAAATTAGAGAGAGAAATTGTAATGGAAACTTAATATCTCCGGAAAAGCTAATGTTTTGTACTTTAGATGGTGTGAAAATTATTTTGTGCTATATGTTTTCGTGTAAGTCATCAAGGAAGAAGAAAATTTCCCTTAATTTTTTAATTCATTAAAATTTCAAAATGGCTTCTGAGGTACATCGCTCCTTCCATCCAGTATTAATACAAACACACGCATTCTCCCTCATTATTTGTAGAGTTAATTTTTTCTGAGGTATTATTGTTTCATTTTTTCTAGTCTCATTAAAATTGTGATTAGTAAAAGTTTGTTACTTTGTTAAACTTTAACCTCATTTAGAACACAATGTTTATTGATAAAAACAAATTCTTGTATAGATTCCAAGCTCATTAATCATCATTCTTTTCAATATTTCGTGTGCATCAATGCACCCCTTGTATGGAGCAGGCCCATAAGCAACCACTTTAGAAAAAAAGTAATAAATATTTTATTATGTCATTCTGACCAAAAAACCTGATTGAAATCCTATATTAGATTAACAAATGAAGAATATAGTTAGATATTCTCCTTCAATTATTACCTGTGGTAAAATCACAGGTAATAATTAGAATTAATATCACAATTTAATACGTTTAGCTTCCACAAAAAAAGTGTATCAATGCCCCTGCATTCCCCACTTATCAGCCCTGTGTTGTACATTTGTGGCGCACGAGAAGCTACGCTCGTTCAATAATAAATAAATATACCAGTTGAGGTAAGTAAAATAATGATACAGCAAAAGAAAAAAAATGTAATCTCATTAGTGGTATTTTCCTTAAATGCATATCATTGTTATCATAAACGCTTATGAATGGCGAAACATCTTGAGAATTAGAAGAGATAGTTTGATATGTGAGAATAATTAAATGAAATGTGTTGAAAAGTAAAAAGAAAATATCTTTATTAGAAGATTCACTAAGTTGATCGATTTCCTGATACAACTTACAAAGTTTTTTCCTACAGATTTATGCTTATACCTTCTGACATTCTTAATTTTTCTTAGATACACAACTAGGATTATATGCCGATGCTGGATGTCCGTTTAAAAACTGTCAGTCTCCCTTTATCATCTTTGACGTTTTATTAAAGTAAGTTTCAAAACATTTTAAGTAGTTTACAACACTAAAATTGTATACCAATTGTTCCAATTCATTGCTTTATCCAATATAATTTTTTCCTTCTTATTATGGAGTCACTTGCTCAACTCTCTTTTATTTTAATAGCTAAATCTGAGTTGTGGGCACTTATCATTATAGACATCAGCTTCTTTCAGCTAATCCTAGCATAAGAATTAACTTTCTGCCCAAATAAAGTGACCTTCTGAATAGATGAAATCTTAACTAACACAAGGAACGTAAACCGGTGTGCGTGTGGCAACCGAACCGTAAACGCAGTAAACCAAACGAAATCAACAACGTAACGTAACGTCAACAACGTAAACGTAACAACAACGCAAACGTAACAACAAACCAACCAACGTGCGTAAACAACAACAACGTAAACGTAAACGTGTAAACGTAAACCAACGAACAAACGTAACCGAACGTGGTAACGTAACGCGTAAATCAACAACGTAAAGTCATGCATTGACACCTGTCAAACGAAGAATGGCTTCCTCCCACCATATAATGCCAAAATAACCAAGCCAAGAACGTTGCACCGAAAAAATAATTTCCACATCCTCGTTTTCTACTCTTTAACGATGCTTATATTTAACTTTCATGAGTCTGACATAAGTGAAAATTAAAATTCTTGGCGCGAAGTGCAAAAAAATACCCGTTATCCGACTTTCGATTTAGCTTATTTAGATTCCTATCGCTCTTGTTTCAACTGGTTCTAGGCTAAGCGTCGGAATAAACCGAGATGTATCAGAATAGAGATCTTTCGCATGAGTGCTACATTTCATATATCTCTCGTCAAGCATCTTTCATATATAAGTATATATCTATCTTTTAATCATTTATTTTTTTACTTTCTCTTGTTTTGACCTTATATTTATATTCTTATTTTTTTTCTGTTTTATTTTTACAATTACATTTTTTTTGGTTGTATTATTCAGTCTAGCCATATTTTTTAATCACTGCTCATCTTTAGTTTAAACATTTTATTAATTTATTTGATTACAGTAAAACCATTGATATCGGATCTGAATTTTTTTGTAATAGGTTTGAGAGTGTTTAATTTAAATTCTTGCGTTATAATTACACTTTACTAAAAAAGCGGTAGACTAAGATATATGCAATTTCAACAAAATTCTTTCCAAAACGTTTTAAAAAACGTGAGTTTATTAGTAAGTGTATGTAAATGACTTTATTCAAACATTAATAATGTTTCTTTTTGACTCATAACATGTCTTCCATTTCGTCAAATAACATTTCCTGTTTTCTTTTATATGAAGAACAAATTTTGTGTCTTGAAATTTAAAATCTTATTTTGTGGAGTGCGAAATCGTAAGTTTTATCATAATCTGTTGAAATACATTGCAACAATCTGGAAGAAATAGTTTAGATCTTAGCGTCTTTCCAACTTAACATTTTCTACCCCATACATCAGAGATTCAATATTCCTTTGTAAACATGGTATATGACGACATGCTAGTTTTGGCGTAACATCTGTCAAAGAATAATGTAGTCTTGAGTATTGTTTTAATTCATTACAATTTTGAATATTTTGTAATATATCCAGGAAAGTGGATCTTACATTAATCTGTGAACTCCTATTACTTGTTAATATTATCAGCATTTAGCTAAATATTTTAAGAGTTTGCTTGATAAGCTACTTCCATTATGGTTAAACGAAATTTATTATTCTTTATTAACCCCTTCGGCCCTGAATTATGCACAGGACAGACAAAAATCAGTGAGTGGTTAAATATGCCATAATATATACAAGTAACTTAAATATGAAATATTATATTTTTTGTCAATTAGCAATTAATTAAATGTCCTAATAATAGGACATCAGGCTTCAATTATATAAAGAAAAAAAATTAGTTGTCTTATTGATTATTTTGTATGAAAATGATCGAAACAATTTCTTTGAGCATGGAACATCAATAATATGCTCTGGAAATTTCCCTCACAAAAGATGTAGTTTTGAAAGTAACCTTCCCATTTTATCTTTGTTAAGCTTTGAACATCTTCAATCATGTAGCTTTATACCAACAAATCTCGCGTCATTACAAGGTCTGAGTGATGATTTTAACTTTTCCTTGGAGGTAGTACAACAGGCTATTACCTGATGGAAGTCCGGTTTGTAGGGCTGACTGATTGAAAATGAGAGACCTTCTGCTATTTGAAATGTGAAGTACAGTAACCATATTTAATTTTTTTTTATCATAGCCATATTGAAATAATGAAAGATGATGAAAAGTGTCTATTTTTGCTGTTTATAGGATGTTCGGCATACATCTCGACATTAATAAATCATGCTTGTCCACCCTCCATACTTCTTTATTGTAAACTTACAATTCTGGCTGTCTCAAAAAACTCAACAGTGAAGATGACTTTAGATTGATTATTTATCTATATAATATGACACCTAGGCATTCATTTAGAGTTAATAATTAATAACAACTGTAAAATATCCAAATATTTTGAGAGGAAATATTGTTAATCGTAAAACAGAGCAAAAAAGTTTGTAAAATTATAGGACGCCTGGTGTTCTGATAATGGAACAAGTAAAATTGGTGCCTCCCAATAATGGAAATCAAGTAAAATCTGGTGCCTAATACCTGGAAAAGCACCTAATCGGAACATGCATCTCCATCAACGGAACAAGGTAATCTGAGAAACGAATAATGGAACAAGGTAATCTGAGGTTCTATCAATGAACAAGTGCATCTGGAGGTTCCAATGGAACAAGTGCAATCTGGTGCCCATCAATGGAACAAGTGTACCTGGTGTTCCCAATTAGAACAAGTGCACCCAGGCTCTAATGGAAACAAGTGCACCTTGGTGCTCCAATAACGGAACAAGTGGCAATCTGGTGTTCTAATCGGAACAAGTGTCCCTGGTGTTTTGAATACCGGAACAAGCTTCATCTGGTGTTCTAATAATGGAAACAAGTTTATCTGGTGTTCTAATAATAATGGAACAAGTGTACCTGGTGTTCTAATAATGGAACAAGTGTACTTGGTGTTCAATAATGGAACAAGTATATTAAAGATCTTAGAGCAGACAAGTCATCTTGTCTGCTCCAAGGCCTGATGTCCTATTAGTAGAATAAATGTTTGATTCACATTTGTAGTGCAATTTATCATTTTAAGTTAAAAGCACTTAACTCATTTATAAACGGTACGATCTATATTATGGAATTTTGAAAAGCAGAGGATTAAATATAATCTTTTTTGAGGACTCGAAAATACGAAATTGCTTTTGACTGCAGATGGTCAAAACCTCCATTATTTTCTCTGTCTCTACTATCATGCCCACAATCAAGGTGAAATGAAAGAATCTTCCTATTCTTGAATAGCATAATTAGTAGGACCTAGGGCTCCTTGTGCCCTTAAAAGTGTGGAATCTAGGATTATATAAAGATGTGTCCTATCACTAGGGACGCCAGGGCGGAAGGAGTTAAAGCGGAATATAATAGCTGATAAAAGATGTTTTCTCGCTTTTCAGTAGGTAGAAAGAGAGAAAAATTGTTTTATTTCTACAGCCTTTGGAATTACCTATTTAGTCACTTGCAATAAACCTGTTCCTTCGTTCATCATAAATGAAGCAGGGACAGATTAATATTAAAATTTGCTGTGTGATTATTAAAGTAAAACATGTTAGCACCCCCCTTAGAAAAGGAAGTTTTCTTGATTTTGTAATACAACATAAGCCCCAGCCAAACACAAAATTGTGCTATTGCAGCGTGTATTGTCAATCATTTTGCACTAACAGCTTAATATCTGTTGCGCCTACTATGGAAAGGTTTATCCACAAATTTCAAGTGAATGTAAACTGTAGAATTCATAGTTTATTAAATGTCAAATATGGAAAATAATCTTATGTTTATATCTTGATTATTCTAAATTATTCTTCATATTAAATAGCATAAAAAGAAAACTACTATCCAAAATGAAATAGAGGAAATATATGATGTTTTACGAAATAAAAGATTTAGAAATTAAAATGACATTTGGTTAAAAATGATCATATATATATAGTGCTTATTTTAATTTTCATTTCTGATATGAAAAATTTGAAAATACATTCAACTAATATAGAAATTATAATTTATTGTATTTTAAAGTGTTCTAATTCCGCAGTTGCCAAGCATACAAATAAATGCCTCAGAAGTATAAAAGGATATCCTATTTTTCAATACTTAGGAATAAAGAGACTTATTGTTTTATTTATTCAAAGAAAATTTGAAGTTACAAAAGTATTCTATTTTACCATTGTATATGTAATCTGGACAAAAGCCGAGAGTGGAGTAAGTATTTTTTCCTAACACTCTTGAAACTAATTATTACCTTTATTAGCCTAGTAAAACAAAGGCTGTTAATTACAACAAAGAAATATTTGTAATAAATTGCCAGAAAGGATTAATTGTACCAGATCAATTAACTAAATTTGATTTTAAAATTTTAGGTTCCTCTTGACAAAAGGCATCAAATGATATTTCCAACTTCAAAGTGTCCTATATGTTTCCAACTCCTAATAAATAACATGATCAATAAGTACTAACAAACTTTTCATGAGAAGATCCCCATATTTAAGAATAAAATTATCGCAAAGGATCATTGAATCATTGTCAGATATTAAATAAAACATTTTATAATATTCGGTAGTAAGAGAAAATCTCTATAGAAAATATTTAATGCCAATAAAATTCCTAATAGAATAATCAATATATATCTAATAAACACAATGATATAGAATATAAGCATGAAAAAAAATATTCCAAAATGAACAAAAATAAATATTTGCCTCTCAGTTAAAAACATATACATAAATAAAAACTGGAGCTTCAATAACCATATCGTGCGGTCCAGGCCACTGAGGAGTCTGTTTCCGAGACCATAACCTCCATAGCCGAGACCCCTCCATATCCTCCAAGACCACCATTTCCGTATCCTACACCAGCTGCCCAAGACCACTCATTTCCATATCCCAATCCGGCTGCTCCAACTCCTCCATAACCGTATCCTGGCTCCTCCAACTCCGGCATAACCCAGTCCGGCAGCACTGGTGATATCTCCGGGGTCCGTAGGAGCACTGGAGATGCATGAACGCCGGATTCTGGCTGGCGGTTCCAGGTTCATTCGTCTGGACTTCGCTCTGAAACCACCGTGTGGTCAGCGTCGGTTGACTTGTCTGTGTATTCCTGGCATCGGTGAACCTGGCAGAAGCTACCTTTCACATTTTTCGTCACTAACTTCTGGTCACTGCTGCTGTTCACCATGCTTGTCTTTAATGCTGTAAACTGAACTTGAAGGGTTGGGGATGATGAATAGGCTAAAAGGAAAATATACATTTCCCTTAATTTGAAGAAACATCTCATGTTCATGACATGTATCTGAGGTACACTTTGGTGGTTTTAACACATTAAAAATTAATACATCATCTAAACTCTGCAACATACTTTTTTATCAATAAGAAAGGGTGACTCAGGAAGTCTTGTTACTTGGGATTTTATCAGCATTCAGAGATTGTCGTATTAAACACATGGAATGGAAAAGAAAATTATTATCCTACTTGTAAGGCACAGAAATGCACATTAAGCAGAAATTTAACTATCTAGCCTGGTTAGCATAGGAACCTCATCTCAGCTATATCTCACTCTAGAAGATGAGAGGGCACGACTTGGGAAATCTACTTCAGGCATGAAACTTGGCATTAATAGGCATAGCATCTAGGGTGTCCACCCATCTCATCTAATGAAGTGCAATGGCCACCCTGAGAAATGGCCTCCTCGAACTTTGGGAACAGCTTACATACCAGGAGAAAGTAACGCCAGCTGCTAGCGGCCAAATTTCTTAGGTCTCAAAGCGCACTCTGCTTCTGTCCAGTTTGGTCACCTGTCTGGTCCTTCCTCAGTGTTTTTTTTTCTCTTTCTTTATTTTTTCCTAAATTTATTTCAAATTAAATGAAAATTCATTAAAATATTCTTTAATTAAAATATTAATTATCTTTATAAAAAATTACTGTCTATTCTAGTTTGAATTATAGTTTATAATTATTTTACTGCTTATAAATTAAATTCTTAAAATATTATCTTGAATGAGGATAAATGATAATTATAATGATGTACATCATGAAACATTTTGTTTAGGCTTTATCATTCATAAATTTTATCTACATTTATTAATTAATTTAATTTATCTTTCGTTTACTACAAGTAATTCAGAGTCACATTTAATTATACAAGAACCAGAATGATAAATTGATTTCATCAAAACATTGCAAAAAAATATTTCTTGACATCTTGCTCAATTAAAAAACGACGATTGTTCTCAAGAGCAACGTTCTTAAATGATTATTGCAAGTGATTCCATCTTAATCTCCATACAAGTAGCAATATATTTATTCATAGAACATTTTAACTATCTGCATCGTTCTAATTCTAATCAAAAACGAAATGAATTCTCACTTCAAAATCCAAGGTAAAATAAATCAATGCTAGTTTAGAGTTCTAGGGAATAAGAGCTATCACCATAGTAACAATTTCTATACAGATAAAAGAGTAAAACAATAACACATTTGTCTCTTTCTGTCATTGAAATTTTGTACCATCTACCTACGTATTTAATAGATTAACTGCCTTCTACTTGCTTTCTATATTCGATCATTAAAATATTAGACAGTCCCCAAAATGTATTCAATGTATTAACATCTGCCTCTCTTTGTTTCAAGATAAGTTAAAACGAAGTATTTGTAGATATAAAACCCAATAATTTAAAACTTTAATGATTTAAGATTACAATTTTACCTGGTTATTATTTATCAACATTATTAAAATGTATTTATAATATTTCTACTTCTTATAAAATTAAATTTTAAATCATAACTAAGTATCATATGAAGGAACAGTTATTTTGATGCATAAAAAATAATTAATATTTAATAAAAATATTTTAAAAATTTTCATTTCATTTAGCAATGCAACTGAACGAAGGCATTT
>BGPR01025475.1:9775-22307 GCA_013235015.1 Araneus ventricosus
TATAGTCTAAAAATAATTTTGAAAGTTTTCTGTTTAATTTCTGCAAAGGCTGCATCCACAATTCAGTATATCGTCGCTTAAGAAGCTACAAAACCTATCTAATTTTTTTAATTTCAAAGGGGAATAAAAAACCTGCATTTTTCACAACCAATAACGAATATTTCTGAATTTTCTTTAACATCTGATGTGAACTTTACCTTCCATGTTCCTAACAGATGTGAAATGAATTCTAAAATATATTCGTTATTTGTTTACGAAAAATTATGTTTTCTCTTCCGTTTTGAAATTTCAAAAAATTGAGATAGGTGGAGTTGCTTGTTAAGTGATGATATAGTTCAATGCTTTATTCTGAAACTGAAAACAATTGGAGAAACGAAGAGTTTCCATTATATCTGCTGTGGAAATTTAAAACGTTGAAGAAAAAGTATACAAATTGATCTTTTTGATTTAGAGTTATCAAATCTGTCACTCCTTTGAACGGTCAGGTGTCTTCCTCGTCATGTGACGCCTGTTCAAAATTAAGAGGGCGGTTCCAAAATAGCCCTCGTGTTGCTTCAAAAACGGGACGTTAATATAACTAAACTCAACTTGAATGGTTTTGCAACTATGGTATAAAAGGATTTCAGAAAGAACTCAAATTAATCTTCGGTAAGATGTTTCATTTTTGGCTTAGAAACAGCAAATCCGAGGGTTTTTCGAGGGTTTGGGAACGGAATAGTCTGAAAGGGTTTTGGAAAGAACCAGAGTTTCACTACCATTTCATATTTATCACTCCAGCTGAATGAATCATTTTTGTAGAGGGATATCATGTAGCACTTTTATTTTCTTGATTACTATTTTCTACTACATTAAAATGCCAAACTACATAATCTCTACTAATAATAAAAGAGAATGTGTGTGTGTGTCTGTGTGTTGCTCCTCTACAGAGAAGACCGCTGGACTAACAGCTACGAAACTTGGCACAAACATAGTTTGGGGGGTGGGAATGTGTACCTCGGAGCAGATTTTTTTGAAATTTTATTTAAAATTTTTAAAAATTAAAAATTAAACAATTTTTTGCGTTTTTCCTTAATAACTTTCGAAACTATTACAGCACAAAAATCATTTTTACACTATCTGAGAGCACAAAAAAATACCTTTTCAATGATATGAATTAATTTAGCGTAGAATTTCGTCTCTAATTTTCATAAATTTAAAAAAATATTTTTGGCATAATTTTCAACAACACTTTTCATTATTGCAACACAACACAACCCAAACCGTTTCCATTGTTTAAACAAATATTTAAATGCCCATTTCTCTTCCGTTGTTGTAATCTGCAATAGGAATTTTGCTTTCATATTTCATTTCATCAAGTGTTTTGGGAAATCTGTAAACCAAGCTTTCCGAGATATTGCTTTGCTTACATTAAGAAATATATCCATTAAGCTGAATGGTTACGTTTGCTATGTTTTCATTCTTTTCTCAACATGCTTTAATCCAGCTATCATGCCGCTGACAATAAAATGTGCCACGCCATTTTAATGCTGAAATCAAATGCATATTTTACAAGAGGAATTAAGAAAATGAATATAGTGGTGACAACATAGAATTAGAGTTTACATGACATGGCCAGTTATTTGACTCCGTTAGCAGTATTTATGTAGACAATGCACAGAAGACGTCCAAGGTCACTATTAGAACACGGGTTAAATATCAGCCCCAATCTGAAATTAAAATTACGTTGTTAAGAGAACCATGAATATAAAATGATGCAAGATTCGATTGAAATCATATTCCGGACGAACAAGCTGATCGCCGAAGGTGGCTAGTTTATAAATAAAAGCGGGTATCCACTTCCCCCAACGTCCATTTCGCAGGCACACTCATTCGCAACTAGTTTGAAGAGTGTTTAGTCCTTTATTCGTTGCCCACGCAATTTTTTTAGAGGTCAGAAACTCGCTTCCCAAAGCAACATCAAGTTGGCGCTTTATAAAAAACAGTTTTAGAATTATTTAGAAAGATGACTTTTCTTTTCATACGAAAGAGTCTTAAAGCTATCTGCTTACTTGCAGTTGGCATCATTGTTGCTGCACTGAAACCAAACAACAATTCAGAAATATATGTTATTGGTTGCAAACTAGCGGGAGTGGTCTCCCCTAAACTTTCTCGTATACTTCCCCAAAAAGGTGTTTTTTCCCACTCCCCCCCGCTGGGATAAATAAATTCAAACCTACTGTAACCCAGAATCCAATGACTATCAGAAGGTTTTTCATTGTAGATTATAGTGATTGTAAAATATTTAGTTAAAGAATCAAATTCAAAGAGATGCGTACCGATTCCACTCTTGCCGGCCCAAGGACAAAGTGACATAATTTGCTCTATAGCTTCCTTGTGCGCAGAGATTGCTACCAGTACGCATGCGCATGGAGAGTCGGATTAGAAAAATTGATTATGCAATTTTAACGCCTTTTTTTAACCGATTGAAACCAAATTTGGGCACATCTATAATTAATATTAGCAAGCGTCATACCAATTTTTATTTATCTAAGTCAAAGGGTTTAGGAGATATAATTTTTACAAGTATGCGATTATACCGTTCAACAGACCATCAACCCTTCGACGGATTTGGTCCAAAGTTTTATACGGACCTACATTCATGATGATAAAACTGTGTACCAAATTTTATCCATCTAGCTATTCAAGTTTTTGAGTTAGTGTTGACATGACCGCGGACAGACAGACTTCCGTGGACGGATTTTGTCCAGAATTTGATAGAAACCTACAAATGATGTGTAAAGGTCACTTGCCAAATTGCATCCCTTTAGCTCTAATAGTTTTCGAGTTATCGTGTTCACAGACAGACATAATTCCAAAATTGTGTTTTTCGGACTCTGGGAGGTCTAAAACGCGGAGATTCGTCAAAATCTCGAGTTCGAATTTTTTGACGATTACAATACTTTCTCTTTGTATACTTCGTATACGAGAAAGTAAAAACTGAGTATAGCTTCTTTCAAATTTCAAACAATTGAGATATGCGGTGATGCTTGTCAAGGGACGCTTTACTCATTTGATTCTGCTCTTTCCGTACCAACAGTATAAAAATATCATGAAAGCAAGTATGGCTTCGATTTTTTTATAACTCAAATTTAGCGATATTTTTTTGCCATTATGACTTTTAAATGTGGTGGAATCAGAAAAGATGAAGTATTTTAAATGTAAGACAGTGCAGTCTTGGTTCATGCATATTGGAAATTCCATTAAATAATTTAAAACTTCAAGGAGGTGAGTTTATCCACTTAGATCTAAGTAAAATTTGAAAGGAACATTACATCAGAACTTAAGAAAAAACATTACATCAAAACTGAATTCCATAGAATTCAAAAAAATGCAATAACATAAAAAAATTTCTGAACGCGTCCAAAAGGCAAACCAAGTGTCAAAGAGTAAACTAATAATTCTTGCAACAGTAACCAATTAAAACACAGGTAAATCAAAAGTCAAATGAAAATTTTAAAACTTAAGGTGTTAAATATATTACAGCATGTATGAAAATTTAAAGAAATCATTTAAAGATGTTATATTTTAAAAAGAAATATATATATATAAAAAATCCCACAAATGTTAAAAAGGCAAATGTAAATATTTTGACAAAGTTCCGTCAGTCAGAAAGGCTCACAACAAATGCATTGGAAATCCTAAAGATATTTTTCAGTTTCAAAAGACACATTTATTATTAACTAAGATTTTAAGGCATACGGTTTTGTTTGCGTCAGTAGGTCTAACCCTTCGTTAGAGGGGCTGGTGATTGGGAGAAGCGACGTATGGAGCGCGCCAGATAGTTTACCCAGCCATTTTTCTTAGTTTATTACTCTAATCTGTTTAGTAACCATAATAGAAGAGAAATGGAGGAAAAAATGGCAGGTAAAATACGAAAAAAATGTATTCGGCATATATTGAATAAACAAGCATCTCCCACGAAAGGACTCCAATTTTTCGTCGATCATGAGTTGGTCACTAGCTGTATAAACTTTTTTGTCAGTTTTCATTGAAAGAGTCGAAAAATCTTCTCATTGTGCCTAACTTATCAGTTTTTCTTGCCCATTGACTCTCTCTTGGCATATTAGGAAACTTTCTACTTCACTGGAAAGTCTGTGGTACCAAAGAGTCCTGGAGAATCCGAGTTCAAGAAAAAGAATAATAAACATGATTAAATTCATAATAGACAATGAAAACATAATGCGACTGGAATAAGTACTCACCTGCCTTTGTACAATAACTCCAGCTTATCCTGCATTCAATGCACTGAATATACTAAGGCTTCCTTTCTCATAAATCTTTAATAGTAGTCTTCCTATTTCTTGTATTCCACAATTAACACGCAATGGCTCCCCATCTCTAATACGTTACTCAAAACCTGTGCATTGATGTAAGCTTCCTCATGTTGTTCGTCATCATCCATATTCATCATTTTTCTTTCATTCACGCCGTGTTATTCAAGATTTTGTATATGTTAGCGTTAAAGTATGAAATCCGTTATTCTATAGAATACCTAGTTATTCTATAGAATAACTGATCAAGTCAGTTAAAGTGTTAAATAAACTTTTATTTTACACTTTAACTAGTTATTCTATAGAATAACGGTCCACGCATCGTTAAAGTGTAAAATAGCCGACATGATACAGCCTGTTTGTTAGTCAGATTGGTTATTTGTATTTTCAGCATCTGAAGTGGGCACTGGAATTTTTTTTATTTTTAAGAAACATCCTACGTCTTCGCTAGTAGCGGGAGCCGGATAATGTAAGGAATCTGCGTTTTTTAAATACTGACATGAAGTAGGAAAAATTGTGCTCGCGATGCCTGCGGCATCTGAAGTGGGCGCCGGGCAAATTTTTTTAACTTTAAAAACATCCTACGGCTTCGCTAGCAGCGGGAGACGGATCCTAGTAGCTTCGCTAGCTCATAGAATGTAAGGAATCTGCGTTTATAGTGGAATTTGTCCATAACTTTGTTCCTAATAGAGATACCGAGACAATTCCTGTATATTCTGGAACCTTCATTTTGTCACCAAGTTCGCCACATTTTTCGCCAAGGTTCCTAAACACTCGCCAAGTTTGTCGCCAAGGTCGAGTGTCATTGACTTCCTTCCAATACGTATTCCTGTAAATCTCTCTTTCCAACTATAAGAATAATATGGCAAGAAAGCGACATTACAGTTTTATGACACTATTATAGTGGTTTTAATTTTCCATCGGTTATGGCTGATATGCAATCAGTGCGAAATTTAGAAAAAAGCGGACTTGTTTTAATGTCATAATGTTTATTTTACACTTTAACGGTCTATCATTAGTTATTCTATAGAATACCTAGTTATTTCATAGAATAACTAGGTAAAGTATGAAATAAATAATTTATTTTACACTTTAACTGACATGATCAGTTAATCTATAGAATAACTAGTTATTCTATAGAACAACTGAATTATACACTTTAACGGTGACATATATATTCCTTTATTTTGTTGTCAATTCTATGTGTTAACACCAGCTTTGTAATTTCTTCGTTTGTCATTCTTTTCATTCTGTGATTTTGTTTTCGCAATTCAATAAAGTCCACCTACCTCTATACCAACTCGGATAGTCGCCACATGAGCTCTAGAGACGGCAGTGTGGTGTTAAAGTATTAAAAGTGTGTGTCCTTCTTCAGGACGCACAATAAATGTCCTTATCACACTTGGAGGGGTGGTATACTGAGTTCGCCGACGTAACGCGAGCAGAAGAAAAATTCAAAAAACAAATGGTGAGAGTGGAAGATGGAAGTCAAACTGAACGAATCGGTTAGACTCATTGCACTCGGAGGATGTTCCTATTAGGTGAGAGGGGGGAGAGGGCTTAGTAAAGAGTTGTCGAAAATTCACAGCAAGAAAATATTCATTGGCGTACTCCGCACGCCAGCCCTTCCAACTAAGGGTCAAATGAAATTTTCTAGTAAAACTACAGTTAATAGCATAGCGGTTTACATCGCCTTGCGAACCGCATTTACAATTGAGTATGATGGCTGATTTTAAATGATTAAATTCGAAACAAATGGTGATGGCCTGTTAAAAAAGATATTACCTTTGTCCCATAATAATAGTAGCAAGTGAATATTTAAACGGGAATTATTGGCGAATGCAGCTGTAAGTAACGTTGTAGCGCAAAATTGCGAAGCCTGCAATCATAATCAATATTTCATGACATCTGTCATTTGTTTTGACTCAGCTTTCAATTTTTAGGTTAACCTAATTATTACGAATTATAACTATTTTTCTAATTTCATCCGCGGATCCGCCATCGACGATGTTGGATATCTACCATTTGTGCAAGAAGTGTGCAACGACAGGATCCTTCGAAAACAAGAGAGGCCGAGTCAGAAAACAGAAACCGAGTACAAGAGAAAACTCTATGAATGTAAGATTTGCACAGAAAAAAAGCGATATATCGTAAAAAGACATTGTGAAAAACTTGAAATTGAATATATCAGCTTTAACAATTTGCCTTATAATCAAAAACTCAGGGTTGATTATCTGTATCCAAAGAAAAAGACCATACATCTCAAAACAAAACATGACAATTGGCCTTTGCAAAAGAGAACATTTCAAATGTTTCACAATTCTGCGACAGTGTTTTATAGTCATGAAAAAGCAAACGTGATCTTTTTTGATAAAAGAAAATGTAAACGAATTTGGGGATGATTAGGTGAGGCTCTTAAAATGATGAATATCCTACAGAGAGTAAAACTCTGAAATATGTTAGTATAAGGTTGTTTCCCTCTAAACGTGTTAGTGACATTGTGATGATCAACTGTAAAATGAATAAATGTATGTACGTCGATATCGTGTCCCAAATTCTAGTGAAATCCATCAGAAATTTGACTGTGGGTCGACGATATATCTTACAACGAGATAATGACCTAAACCACATGTCAAAGATTTCCAAAGATTATTTCTCATAAAACAACATTAAGATACTGAAGTGGCCACCAGAAAGACCAAACCTTATTCCCATCTAAATTTATGGTCAGTTTTGAATCAGAAATTTATTTTCGAAGAGAGAGAGAAAAAAATAACGATCAATTTTTTGAGACGAACAAAAATGAATGATGCAGTATCAACCAGGACACAAAACCGAAACTGGTTGATAGCTTGAATCAATGACTGAAAGTAGTGATTGAGGCAAAAGAAGGCCCATATAAACATTGATTCTTTAATTTCAGAGGCGACATTTCTCTTCTAGCTCCTTTAAGACCGGGAGTTTTGGGGAGGAAACGGCATGAATTGGATTCTCCCACCCTGGGTGGTCATTTTCCCCATCACCCCACCCTTGTTATAACCTTCTCTTAAGGCGCACGGAAGTGGGGTGTGGTTGGCAATGATAATTGGACCCCCTACGGCGCTTATCTTCTAAGCGATCTCAAAACCTCACATCCCCTCAAAAGAAGGCACCCGCCTCAGACCGACTTTTGTCGCTGTTAAGAGGAAATTTTTAAACCGCCTCGCTCTGTATGAGAGAGTAACTAAGCGCGTTAAGGAAAAATAACTAGTTCTAGAATAAAAGTGGTGCTCTCATTTGCAATGGTTGCATGAAACATATTTGGATTATTGATCGTTTTTGGTATTATTTGGCTTGTTATAATGTTTATAGATATTTTTCTCTGTGACTGACAGAAACAAGATTGACCGAAAATCTTTATTCATCCATATTAATTTTTGGTTTATTCAAAATTGATGAATAATCCCTTTGGAATTTCTAGGAGAAAGATCTCCACCTAATAAAAATAGATGACACTTGAAAAAATTAAAATAATGTAAACAACACATCACACCCTTTCTTTTCTCTTTCCTCTCCTACACCCAGATTGAAGTCTAGTTGATAAGATTTGCATAGCAATTAAATGGCATAAAATCATGTGTTTAGTAAACTACGTTTCATGTTGTTACAGAAAAATTGCAGAAATTTATTGACTTTTTTGCGTTGTTTTTTCTTAAGAAGCAGTTATTTCTAACTGTAAGGCTAATTTTTTCACACAAATAAGCTCAGCTTTTGACCTAATTTTCTAACAATCACGCTATAATTGAGCGCATGTTTTTTTTCGTCTTTTTATTTATCTTTTTGCTATTTTCTTATCTATTTTACGAAGTCAATTATGAAGTAAGAGAAAAAAATTTTGACGAATTATATTCTGGACCAAATTCAGATTGCAGGCAGATTGTCATTCTTGTCAATTAAACCGGCAAACCGTCTAGTCTCTAATAGGATTGAGCGAGAAGCAAAATACATACAGACTAACATGTCTTTTGGAACCATTACCCACAATCACTTTCGTTAAACTTCAACTAGAAAATATAGATATTTTCTCGGCTCTTCTTTCTACGCCAAACAATTTTAAAATATTTGGCAAAACCGTAAATGCAGGGAGAGAAGGAAGAAATAATAAAAGTTGTAACAGAATATGTATGCGTAGATGACGCATTGAGGTTACATAACACCACAGCATACCCCCAAACTCGGCGCCTCAACGGCTCCCTGTCAGTTGGATGAGTATGTGTGAAACTTTATTGAAAAGCAAAAGCAGAAAAAAATTACAACATTAGGAAATAAAAACACTTGAAAGGGAACATAATTATACATGAACAAAGAAGAATAAAATAAAAACACATTGAGGATTACAATCCGAGTATAATATCAAAATTTACAAGGGGAGTTATCAAATTTGAGTGCAGTGAAAGGGTTGAATGTTTCATTTAGTTACATTTTTTCATGCAGTTGCAGCTCCATGATTCGGGGCTGGTAGTGGTGTTCGATGCGACGAAAAATAAGAATTGAATAACATATTACTACCGGTTATATTAATGAAAATTGTCGCAACCATCCTAAAAATTGTGGGACTGTTTTTTTTTTGTTCTGTCTTGTTATTTATATTGAGGGATCGCTGGAATTGTTACTCAAGGGTTGGCAGTGATGTGAAGGGTGAATTGTTTGAATGAATTACGGAAGAATCGGTGGGGTTGGTTGCTGTTTTCAAGCTAGTGTCCTCTGCTGCTCAACTGGGAATTCTTAAGATGACAACAAGGAGATGACGATACTTTTACGAGGTGGTATCAAAATGTGTAAAGACTAGTTCCGCGTAACACACCAACAGATGGCATCCCAAAACCTTACACACTGTCACATGGGGCACCCACATGCGAGCTGAGCAGTTCGTGTTTCTGTGGACACATGAGTTACCACTTTTGCGATTCCAGCATAAACAAAGAGTGATCGTGAAATTTTGTGTGAAACTCGGCATATGCGCCAAAGAGACTTTGCGCATGATGCAGCAAATTACCAGTTTGTGATGAGCCTTGCAAGGTGTTTTCAGTGGCACACGAATTTCAAGAGCGGAAGAACATCACGTGAAGACAAGAGATCCATAGCGGAGATCCAACGCAAATCGCAGAGGGTGCTCGACACGTCTCAGGAAGTGGCCTTCGGTCAGTCCAGAAGTGGAAAGAACACTGGGCTTTTGTGTTATTATGCAAGGAGACAACTTTGAAAATTACAGCGTGTGCACGTGGATTTCTTAACAACAGAGCTTTTTTCGAAAGTTTTTGATACCCCCTTCATATGTTCGGTTATATTTAACAACCATAATTCTCACCATTTGGCGACTTACAATCTACATAATACGAGATGGCATAGTTGCCATGTAATGTTCATAATTAATGTAGGGAGTGCCATGAGATACAACTACAGTAAAGCACCGTTTATACGTTTCTCATTTATACGTCGTTTAGATTTATACATCGTCTCATTACAGTCCAGATTCATTCGTATGCATTGCAATTCGTTTGGAATATATATTTTTTTCATTAATACGCAGTAACAACACGATGATTTAGGGTTCAGGTGGAATTTAACACAACATTCTTCGACTAGTGTCAACCGCTTGAGGAATGACAATGCTTCCCTGTGCAGGTGTGGTATAACAAACCGTGAAGGGGCAGAGGCGAAGATACTTGCTGGAGACCAGACAGGACCACAGGGTTCTTAAAAAGGCGTTGATTGACAATGTCGCCTACGTGAAGGGAACTGGACAGTTCAAAGTAACAAAGCGTGGATTTGATGGACGAGGGGCAACATTTACCTTTGTAGGAAGAATGCTAACGAGGGAGACATAATGGTGGGACTTTTTGCAGGTGGTGGAAAGGAAAGACATCTTGCTATTGAGGAGACCCGGATCGGTACATAAAACGGGGGGATTTTGTTTGTCGGGCAGATTTGAGAATCGGACTTCACCTACGCTGGTGATCGTTAGGTCTGCTTCGAATCGAGACTCGGAGTACTCCCATCAGGGATTGCGAGTTCTGATATTTACGGATAGACCCGGTCCTCGGGCTCATCTCGTAGGAGTTTACATCGAACTCCGGGACTCATTTGATTTTTCCAGCTCAGTGCAGGTTGGTTTCGCGAAGTTAATGAATTACTCGACCAGAGTTACAATTCCTTCCTCCGAGGTCATTTTTATTGATTTTTTGTACATAAGCATTCTAATCTGGAAAATGTATATTACAAATGTATATAAATAATCTAGCTGTAATAAAATTCGGAAAGACTACTCATTGTCTGAAATCGCCTCGAATTTGCTCAGCCATAAAACCGCGGCCATCGGCCGTGACGTTACAACGTCGTTTTACGTCAGTCCCTTGAAAGACGTATAAACGGTGCTTTACTGTACATAGTAAGTGAATGTTTGTTGAATGACTGTACACTCACATACGTCTTATTTTTCAAAATATCACACTAGAACTTTTTTCGGATAAACACACGAATGTGGCTTCAGCACGTTGAAGCACCAATTCACGCCAGCCAAAACATCAGGCATTACTTCGACGCTTCTAATAGTTCCGTTTGGGATCTGAAGATATAGGGCCTGTTCCTTGGTACCCACGATCATCATATTTCTTATGTATGGACTTCTTCTTTTGCGGGCATATTAAGAATATGGTTTGAGATATCACGAATGACCTCAGTGGTACTTTACCACTGAGTCTGACCGAAATCTAGTGGCCAGACTGTCAGTTGTTGCGTGAAATTCCTTAGACGTCTGATGGTTTAAGCCATGCATGTGCTGTCGTACTGAATCTTGTATTATCAATGGTGGGCACACTTTTAAAAACCTATTGTGAGTCATTGAAATGTTTCTCTTTATTTTAAATCTCTATCTTACTTACTTGTTCACTGTAATCTTCTTACAAGCCAGAACCTATACCTGACATTTAAGCACAAATTACTGCATTAATGAATTTAGTTATTTTGGTCCCCTTTACATTCTTTTGTGAGATCTTCTAGAACCCATTTCTCAATCATTTAATCCATTTCCAAACCCGGTATCAAATAAATCCTTTTATGGTTAGAAAAAAAATCTTATAAATTGGCAATGAAAATAGGTTGCTCTATAAAATGCAATCTAGATGGGAACTATTTTCGGCTGAAGCACTCCGCGATGTTTTATAAAGAGGAATAAAATATCACTCCAGCCATATTTCAGAAGCAAACAGATCTAGCAACCTCAACAAATTATCATGTTAACATAATAAGATGGTTCTTTTTCGCACAGAAAGGTGTTAAAGTATCGTTTTTTATGCTAAGTTATCATGCTTCTGGGGGGTCCTGTGACTGTCGAGAGACCAGGATATCGATCAGAGACAGAAGAGGAAGCAACGCAGAAAGCAGGGTTATAGAGTTGGTGACTCAAACGCCGCTCGTCAGACAGGTATGAAATCTATACTTATAAAAGGCAATGTTTGTGTACGTGTGTGTGTGTTTGTCTGCGATATCCAGACGAATCTATCGCACTTACAGCCATGAAATTTGACACAGAGGTAATCGTAATGGTGACTGAATGCACCTCGAAGCCGAAATTTTAAATTTCAATCTAAAATTTTTTTTATTTAATGTTTTGTGTTGTTTTGGTTGATTTTTCGCACTAATTTCTCAATAAAATGGCTTCGAATAATTGTACGACAAAAATAGATAGACCATCGGAAAGAGCACGCGATTTCGGTTCTAATGAAGTTAGTTTTGAATTCCTAACGCAATTTACTGAATTTTGAGAAATTTTTTAAAAATACCCAGTTTTGGCTTCAAGATGTTACTTTTGATTTTAAATTTGTTGCATCCGACTTTCTAATAACACTATTATTTTCAATTTTTTTCAGCATATAGGTAGAACGGTTGTGTCGGATTTAAAACAACAACGGTTAAAATATCTTTTCAAGTTTTTTTTTAATTAATTTATTTCTGGGCGGTTGAGAGTTATTTTTCTGGAGAGAGTTCGGCGCGCGGACGGCACTTCGGAACGCAGATAGCTATGTGATTGGTTGAAGGGGAGGTGACGTCATAACCTTGAATTGAGTGACTGATTATTATTTTCGGCAGTATCTTAACGTATTTATTCATCTCGCGTACTTAGCTTGCAGTATAATGATTTTCACGTTGCAATTTTTTATTATTGTTTATCGCGAGAGAAAAAA
>BGPR01025476.1:0-17863 GCA_013235015.1 Araneus ventricosus
AAATTGAGTATTTTCTTCCTCTTTGAAATTTCAAAAAATTGAGATAGGTGGGGTTGCTTGTTAAGCGACGATTTTTCATTTTAGATGTGAATAAACCAAATTCGTATAAAGATTTAATTCATTTGTGATGGTTATATATTACTTTAGGTACAAATAGATGAATTTAAAAAATTGCAATTAAAATTATATTTTGTATTTTCTTTGGACACGCAGTACATATAAAACTATGTTCTGCAACTACAATTAAAAATTTCTTTAAAGAAACAAGAAAAACTTACTAATGAAGGATCACGTTTTTGCATAGAAACTAGTTCAATGTCCTATCTAACCAATATTATATTTTGGAAGCAATTTAATGAAACACAATTTAACGTGAAAATAGTAAAACGGTTTTAGTCACACTCTTTTAGTTTGAAAAGTTTGGTGTTTTAAATTATAAAGAGCACTTGAATATAAAGAGTGTAATTTTCAATTCTATTCAGTAATGCATAGTAATAAAATCGATTAGATAAAATCTGTGAAGGGATATAAATTGTAATATTATTGTAAGAAATTTCTTGAACTTTTAAAAATCGTCCTAACCTTTATAGAATTTTCTTTGGCAAATACCTCTCTGAATTTTCCGAAATTTTGAAGGATTTATTCTAGTTTGTATGAGGAACACTATTTATTATAGTAATGGGAAGTATTTGGCATAGATAACTGTTTTTTATTAATGAATATTAATAAGAGGAATATTTCGAGGGAAAAATCTGGATCATTATATTTATGCTAAATATTTTATGATTTTTTATTATAAACAAATTGAATAAAAACGATAAAGAATTTATAAGCTTATCATAATAATATTTATAAGTAATGTCTACTATGAATAATTTGGTAAATGATAATTAATCTCAATTTATGTGCTCAATAATACTAAACAAAATTTTGCTATGTTTTTATAAATGGTTGCTCTTGTCAGGTTGCTAACATTGAAATCAAAATTCCGATTCTTGAAGTTCGTGATTCATGATCACATGACATACAGCTAATATTTTTAAATCAATCTTATTAGCGTTTTCATGTTTGTGTTTGGTTTTACTCTTTCTTTTAAAATAATGCTTTTTAGATGTACAGATCTCCTTTGTCTTTTGTTGGAAAATTTCGGGCTAAGAGAAGCTATATTTGGCGTAATACAAGCTTCTTACAGGAAAATTTCCCAATTATTTTTAACCCATTTTGAATACAGTCCTTAGCCCTTGAAAAAATGGACTAGAATGGATTCCTTGTTTGCTTTATTCGATTTCCTCTGAGTTTATCTTTGTTCCTTTGGCTTCCTTTGAAAGTATTGTCCACGCTAATTTAATTTTGGAACTCATTGTGAAACTTGAGGCAGGAAAAAGGACGCGGCATACAGCATGAATCATCTTCCATTTATATATTTAGATGACATGCTCAATTAAACCTCTCGGGTGACAGTTAGGTCACATCATTTCTTAAAACTTCTTTACAATATCTGCCATTACGCGCAGTGCAATAAATTGGCAGATTATTGTAAAGAGAAGGTAATGATTCCATTACAATATTTACACGTCACTTATCGTTCTATAAACATTTTCACTGAAAAGCAACACCTTACTTCCGTGTAATAATAATGTCAAAAAAATTATCCAGATAATGTAGTACTTTTCGATTTGCTATAGAAAATATTTATTTACTTGCTCATCTGGCTTATTCAAATCATATATTAAATAAAATATTTTAATTTATCTACGACAAATATAATTTATATACAGAACTTCATTTTCGAAGAACGTACTGAATTTTGAGTTTCCTAAGAACAGACCTCAAAATTGCACTCGAATCAATAAAAAATGTTCCAGTCTTTAAAAATATGCTGTTTTTAGTTTATGAAAATCTAAAAACGTTGTTTTACACTTTATTAAACTGAATACATTTTTAAGAACTGAAATACATGTTCCAACACAAAAGTTCTGAAAAATGTGATAGATTGCTAAATATTTCATTTGTTAAAATTATTATCCCGCAGAGATTTAATTTTGAATTCAAAAAGTAACCAGTAAACTTTTTCGTTTTAAATATATTGTTAAATATTTTCTTCGCTTTTTTGAAATTTTAGAAGCTGAGATGAAGAGCAAATACATAAAATCATAAATACCTTCAAATTACTCCTCATATTTTGCCGATATCTGCATTTTAGCAATATCTTTATGATACATATTTTATAGCTATTGATTTCAAATTATAAGAAATGCGTGGTACAGATTTTGCAATCCAATGTAGATGCATTCATCATAAGTAAGTGGTAGAAGACATGTTAAAACTATTACAAAGTTCTAAATCTCGCAGTGACAAATATGCTTTTCATAACTATCAAAATTTTAACTCTTTTCCTCCGCCCTTCTGTTTGAAAGTGAAAGAGAAGAAAGATATTTGTTAGGTGTTGAGAAAACTTGACAACTTTCCAGCATGCGGTTTGTTGAAACTTTCTGGTTCTATCAATAAGAACAGACTTCCTGTCTTGATAATTACAGCCTTTTAAATGAAATCAAGGTTAATATCCCGAGCACTCGCAAGTCCAATGAACAAATGAAAACAGAAAATAACTCTATGAAAGATACATTTACATATATTCGTCATCGGAATAAAAATAAGTACCAAATGATTGTTCCTAATAGAAACAGAATGCGTTAGATAGCTAAATATTCGTTGAAGTATTTCCTTCATAGTAAAAAGTAAACAGAAAAAACAGTCAGCCTTAATAAGATTTTAATGAACACACTTATGAAATTTCGGACAAGTTTATGAGTGTTATAGCAGATTAAATTTATTTTAAAATCATATTTATTGGCGTACGGATGAAAATCGACTTTATAAAGTGGTTTATTGCATTTTATTTATCAAACTAAAGCAACCAAAACCTATCAAAGGAAAGGAAAGTCAAAGAAAAATTACGTGTTGCATGCAGCAATTCGGATAGTAAATTTCTTACAAATCCTTTTTATTTAAAATACTAATTTTAATTAATAACCTTTATAAATTAATTACCTTAACCTTTAGAATTATTTAACTTACATTAGCCTTTAAATTAAGTTAATTAATTTAATTTTTAAAAATTTATTTGATTTTATTTATATTAATCTTTATAATTAATTAAAATTACTAATTTTAATTAATAATCTGTTTAAAGAAGCAGTTACCTACATTTAAATACCATATCACTATCATTTGAACTAATTTTTGGTTGGAACTGGTTTTCTTGAAAAAGATATAGATAATTTGTAGAAAAGAGGTGTTATGAATTTGTTGTATAAATCCAGTCTAGGATTATACTTTTTTACTTTCTTGGAGGGAATATATATTGTGTAATACGTTAAAAATTTGGTCTCAAGATTTTAACGAATCTCCTTATTTCAAAATTTTCCGAGTCGGAGATAAACGCTTCTGGAATTATGTCTGTCTGTCCGTTTCTCTGTGTGTATGTGAACACGGTTGTCCAAAAACAAAACGTGGTCGATGTATAAAATTTGATATGTAGTCTTAACATCAAACTTTTTGATCAGAGTCAAATTTTGGCCCAAATCCTTCCAACGGTTGACTCTTTTTTTTGTTAATTACCTAAGTGTGAGGAAATGATAATAATTTCTTGGGGATAAAATATATTGTGTAATCGTTAAAAATTTGGTCTCAAGATTTTAACGAATCTTCTTATTTCAAAATTTTTCGAGTCGGATGTAAACACTTTTGGAATTATGTCTGTCTGTCCGTTTTTCTGTGCGTATGTCAACACGGTTGTTTCAAAAACAGAACGTGTTCGATGTATGAAATTTGATATGTGGTCTTAACATCAAACTTTTTGATCAGAGTCAAATTTTGGCCCAAATCCTTCCAACGGTTGACTCTTTTTTATGTTAATTACCTAAGTGTGAGAAAACGATAATTTAAAACCACAGAAAGCTAAATGGATGAAATTTGTCTTGTTATCATTACATTCATTATTATTTTGATCGAACTCCTTCAAAACTCAAAAAAGTCAACCTGTCTACCCGTATAAATGTGTGAATACGATGTCTTTCTCGAAAGGAATTGTACGAAAAAATCAAAAGGAAAACGTTCCCCATTTTGCCCAACACGCTATTGTCGCTTTCTCATCTACGAAGTAGATATGAACAAAGCAATGTAATTGTCAAAAACTTTGATCTCCAAATCTTAAAGAGTTTGGCCATTTTAGAATGTTTCAAAGGTAGCCATGAGTCCGAAAAGCCCTTGTTGGAATTATGAATGTGTCTGTCCATGTACATGTGACCATTATAACTCAAAACTGCTAGGATATATATAGTTAAAATATTCCAAACTATATAATTAGTCTACTTCACTATACTATTCACCTTATCTAAAGAACACCATAATCAAGAAGATTAAAAAAAAGAGAGATGGCATATAAAAGATTCTTTGCGATAATATTTTAATAAATTATTGCTTCATGAAATCATGGAATTATTGCTTGCTGAAAAAATGAAAATTACGAAATTAAAAATCAATAGTGTTAAATCTTCTCTGAAAAATCACAATTTTCCATTTTTTATTGTATTTTTGTAGATGCAAATCAAATACGTTTGATTTCAGCAGAAAAGTTATTGAACTAAACAATCTGGGCAGGTTTCGATCTCATTTTACTCAAGTAAACCAGAATAGTTCACAGTTACTCTTCCACACATGTGTTATTAAGTTTGAAGTTTTTGTCACATTATGTTATAAATTATTAACTAACAGACGTAGTATAAATGCACAAGTCTCTGTTTATCTATAAGTAAGGATGTAACTTGAATGTGTTTTCACTGCTATACTATGTTTTTAGAATTATGTTATTACACATTTCATATCTGCTTATATAACAAATATCCCAAGCCGAACTTGCTCACCACCATCATGGTATATAGACAACCTAAGTTAAAGAAACTTAGAAATTTACGACTGTTACAGGGGAATATCAATATATCAATCAAGTTGCTGTAACGTAAAACTGTACCTCAGGGGCAGGCTATAATGAGTGCAATTTTGCTGATTTTGTCGTATTTTCGTTATACCGACCGGGTCTTAGGACGGACAAAGTGAGGTAGCTGTAGGTCGAGAAGAACGAAAATAACCACTCTCAAAAAGAGTAATCCTGGAACTTCTTTTGGATCTTCTGAAAATGTTAAATTTGTTACTTACAATAGTTTACCACTATATACAGCAATATGCACTGAAAAAAAACATGTTAAAACATTTAAGCATGAAATATTTCTTTCGGCTTCAGAAGAAGTTAGGAATCTTCTTAAATACAAAGCATCTCAAACATGCATGAGTTCATAAAATCATGGAGCTGATGAAAAGAGAGAAAAAAAGTAAGGAAGAAATTCTAATCTCTAATCCGAAACATCGTAGCATAATGATGTTTTAGGTTTGGTTCGTTCATCTTCGTCTGGCTCTAGCTAGTTAGGAATCTTCTTAAATACAAAGCATCTCAAACATGCATGAGTTCATAAAATCATGGAGCTGATGAAAAGAGAGAAAAAAAGTAAGGAAGAAATTCTAATCTCTAGTTCGAAACATCGTAGCATAATGATGTTTTAGGTTTGATTTGTCATCTTCGTCTGACTTGATTGTATCAGTAGTTGTATTCTGTGAGTAACGATATGTGCATCATTTAATTTACAAAAAGAATAAATGAAAACCATTATCATGTTAACAAAAGTGAATTGAAAATTTTGCTTTGGAATTAATGTCCAAAGGAAGCAATTTTTTATCATAACATTAGCATTGTCAAAAGCACGCGAATGAAAGATTTGATAAAATTGGTTTGAATTTCATTTCGACAATTAAAGGCATTGTTACAAAATGTGTTTAAAACTAATTTTGAAAAATTATTAAAATTTAAGAAATAATTGCACGAAAATATCATAAAAAGGCTAATTTTAAAAAACTTACTTTAAAAATGGTTTTTGTGCAATAATATGCTTTGAAGTTATTGGAGGGAAATGTTAAAATCTCGATTAATTTTTGACTAAATAAAGATCTAATCGAAAGTGTGAAAAACTTTTTGTTAGTGAGCACCTATAATAAAAAGAATAACAACTTGCCAAATTTGGTACGTCTAGATCCAACGGACCATTGCATTCTTAGCGTAGCGATTTTCACATCACGCATTTTACAGATAGTACGTACGCCATGTGTCCGTAGTCATGTGGAACTGATTTCTAAGTATTCTCACTAGGGCTGGTCGGTGGTGGCGGGGGGGGGGGAACGGTGCGACCGCACTAGGCTCCACGCAGCTGACTGATTTTTCAAATTAAAAACACCTATTTATTTTTTTTTTATTCTTATTCGAATATACATACATTTGAATATATTCAGGCGATATGTGCACATTTTACGTCGACCAATCAAAGGCAAGGTTGGGACTTTGAATCTCACGACATAACCAAATCAAAGTAAGAAAAGTTAAAACAATGTATTTCTTTATTTAACGACTTTTTTTTAACGACTGATAGTAAATGGTTCGTTTTTATCACTAGGTGGGAAAATAAATAAAATGTTCGTATTTAAACGGAAGACAAATTTTTAATATAACGTTTTTTTTAACGACTGATAGTAAATGGTACGTTTTTATCACTAGGTGGGAAAATAAATAAAATGTTCGCATTTAAACGGAAGACAAATTTTTAATATAATATATTATTAAAATATACTAAATATTGTATTTCATTGTTTGTTGTAATCATACTACTAAAAAAATTATCTTGATTTTTTAATATTATTTTTGGAAAATTTCGAAACATGTTTTGTAGAGACAGAGATGCCGGAAGAAAATATATGTGAGGATCTGATAAATTTAAGAAAAATATTCAAAAAGAAAAAAAACAATTGCTGAAAACGAAACGAACTCCTTTGCAAAATGTGTAACAAACTGAGTAAACATATAATTAACAGTTATTGAAAAATCAAAATCGCTGAAATAAAATTACGCCGTATGACATCCGCGAAAGCAATCATAATCATTATGAAAACAGCTTTCGTCTTAATGAAGAGGATGGCAACAAGCTATATATAAATGGTTACAATTTAAAAAGAATTTCAAACTGGGAAACATTGTGATCAAGAACAAGAAAAAAAAATAACTGAAAACGAAACACACTGTGTAAAATGTGTTTACGGACGAATAGTGGCTTCAGTTTTATATTTATCAGAGCGTAATTTGGCATTCAAGGGAAGTAGAGATGCTTTATATGCACACAACGATAATTTGTTCGATCTCACAGAATTACTTGCGACATTTGGATCGTTGAGTGAAATCAGCATCGCGTTCCTATCTATACTATTATTCCTATTATTAGAATATAAGACGAACTGATTTTTGCTTTGGCTAAAAAAGTTAGAAAGTAAAAAATCAACTTCTAATTAGGCCCAACGGTAAACAACCGTAAGTATCGGAGATGGAGGACCCCTGAGTCCATGAGCTCCGAGTAAAACAGTCATCACTGCCTCAAGTATGATTTATGTCAACCAGATATTAACGCCGCCGTTCAAAATCTCCCCCGATCACCATTTGCTGAATAAACGTTCCATTTTTTTCAGATTCATGATAATATTGAATCACTTTACGTGTTGGGAGCCAGAAAATGATGCCACTTACGTTTATCCATCTTCTTCCTATTCTTTTCATCCTCCCCTTATCATTTGAAGAAAAATATCCTCGGCAAATAATAGTATTTGCTGTCCGAGCAAACCTTTTAGTGCATGTCTTTTAAGCGTGGGGTAAGTTTATTTTTATGAAGGTTGTTATTCAGCCCGATGGCTAATATTTTTCTTTCAATCTTATTTTCGTTTTTATGTTTGCGTTTGCCTTTTCTTTTTCTTTTAAAATAATGCTTATTAGTTTGTACTGATCTCCTTTGTCTTTTGTTGGGAAATTTCGGGCTAAGAGAAGCTATATTTGACGTCATGCGAGTTTCTTACAGAAAAATTTCCCAAATATTTTGAATCCATTTCGAATTTAGTCCTTAGCCCTTGATAAAGTGGACTAGAATGGATTCCTTGTTTGTTTAATTTGATTCTCTCAGAGTATTTTCTTCATCTTTCGTTTTCTTTTAATTATTTTCATTTCCATCTTCTTAGATATATTCCATTCGTGATCTCTTTACCGGATAAAAAAAATTTAGCGATCCTGAACATGTCAGAAAAATTTTGCCGCGATGCCATAGCTAGATAAAGAATATAAAACGATTTTTAAAAAAACCACGTTTGTATTGGTGTACTAAAACGTCGAAAATAATTTTTACTATCAAAAATATGGTCGTCAATCACAAAACGGTTAAGGCGAGAATAGCTAATAGAAATAGTCTAAATAAATTGGAATTTTGATCCCATTTATAATAGTATATTTTAATATTTAGTGATGTTTAGAATTTTTCTCTCATGATATTTATTATGACTTTATTTCCTTGTCGTATCGTTTCAGCACCTCACGATTTTACAGTTTTTGTTTGGCCGCCAGATTTTAAATAAAAAACTTTCTACCATTTAGTTAACTAATATGAGTACATTTTCCTTAAAGAAACGTTCTTATTTTAATTATTTTATAGTAATTAGCCTTTAATATATTTCAGATTTAATTATTATAACTATTATGGAATCTTGAAATCAACTGTTTCTCAAATTTCACGCCAGAGGGCTCCTCTCATGCTGAATCAAAATTTAATTAAAGTCAGTCGGTTAATTAATAATTAAGTTCTGAAAATGTTAAAATGTATCATTGAGGGCACACAAATACAGAAAATTTCAGAGCTCTAGTACATCACAAAGTAAGTGAAAAATCGGTTCCAAAATTGTCTTTAACAAACATGCATGAAATTAAATTATTTAAAAGCGTATAAAATAAAATGATAAAATGAAGCATTAATTGGAAGTATTTAGAAACCATCTCCCAAACGATATTTTGAGAAACGGGTTAGATATTTTTGCAAAATAATACAGTAAAAAAGATTCTAAGACTTCATTCTCACAAAACTAATTATTGCATTATAAATAGTTTGTTGTGCAACTGATTGTAATTATTTCGATTTTGGACGGCATATTAAACTCACTAAGGTACAGTTTTCGACAGTGAATCAGAAATCCATAAAAGAGTTGTTCCTAAATGCCCTACAACGATCAATTAATAAAAACTAAAAATAAATTTATTTAAAAATATTTATTTCATAAATTTTACTAAAATCGTTGCTTTAAGATGATAATTTTAGCTATTTTTCTTATAAAAGTCGAAGAATCTAGAAGAAAGAGATTCTATGATCCTCCTATTTTTCATGGCTTGCAGCTAAGATGACCTTTATTTAGTGCTCTTCCGTTTTCCAATAACCATTTGCATACACACACTTAGACACAGTTTTCCCCAGTGAATCCGAAATTCATAAAATGATAGTTGGTTCGTAATTGCATTGTTATGTCCAATTAATAATTATTAAAGAAATAAATTCATTTAAAAATTGGAATATAGTCAATTTTGAAATCTTTACATTAAGATTATCTTTTCAGCTACTTTTCCTAGAAATATCGAAGAATCTGAAAGAAAAAGATCACGTGAGAATTTTCACGACTTACAGTTTAAGATACCTTGTTTTAGTGTCCTTCCTTTTCTCATAACCATTCGCTCTTCTGAACAAATAAATCTTATAATATGATGAGGACATGCTTCTGTAGCCGAAGTCAGTCAAAATATAACAAACATATAATAATTCGATTCAATAATTAATGCACTTTTCTCTTTTTTCTTTCGGTTGTTATAAATAATTTACAATGCATGTAAAAAATGCAGAGACAAACCAAAAAATTAGAAATAATTAAAATCTCAGTTAAGAACAGAAACCTAAAGTTCGGACGTTTAGAAAGAACAAAAGGAATCTATATATATAAAATGCAATGTTCGTATGTGTGTTCGCTATGGACTCAAAAACTACTGGAACGATTTACGCCCGGATTTTTGCAAAATGATCCGCGTTGTCCGGGGATTTTTTAAACTGTTGAAATCCTCGATCTGACCATTAGAAAGAAAGTTAGGGTCTAATAATACTTTAACGTTTGGCTACCGTTGGCGATGCTGGAGTAAATGCTTGGCGGAATTCCTAAAGCAGGGTTGCCTTTTGCAAACAGGGTTGTTTTTCGGCGTCTCATAGACCTCAGGAACAGAGGCAGGGTGGCCAAATTCTGGAAATTTATTTTTTTTCAAAGCTCTTGGCCTTTGGAATTTTCATTTGACCTTACATTCATTTTTTGCCTTTTTTGGCTTTATCTTTGCCTATGACTTTTAGAAAGATTTTTAATAAATAATTTTACGATTTTTTAAAATAAACTATTGATATGACACTTTTCAAATGGCCCTCAATGAGCTGTCAAACGAAGCAGTTCCAGAATAAGAAAGGTTTCTGTCACCTTTCTTCAGAATGTATTAGTCAGAATACCTCTAGCTGTAACTATGTTTGTCTCTGCACAGCAAATAAGAGCCTCTTTCTCTGTTTTTATTAGTTTCTTTTCATGATCGAATTCTTGTACAAAAACTTCCACACAAAAGCGTAAGATATTCTTTTTCTTTTTAAAAAGAGAGAGATAGAGGAATGGAAAAAGGACATCACATTACAGATCTTTTTTTTAAACAAGTAAGAAAAAGCATTTATGTCTGTAATTTCGGTATTGTTTGAAAACTCATCTCCAGTAATTTAACAAACGTTTTAATGTCAAATCGAAGGGATAGAAAAAAAGCTTTCAGAAACAATATTTAGAACGAGTCAGCATATTAGATTTTGGGTGTCAACTATTTAAATAACATCGAAACTAAGAGCAGTGCGTTTTGGATATTTTATATCACGTTTTGGAAACTCAGCCATCTATTATGAGTCTGAAATCAGTTTTTTTATATTAAGGGTTTTTTTTACAGTTAGTCATTTACTATGAGTATGAAAGAACTTTTAATTTATTGTAGTTGCATCGTAAGTTCACAAGGTAAGAAATGTTGTCGCGCATGCGTAGAAGTAAGCTCGAGTGCTGTTCTTAAATTTTGTGAAGTTCCGTAATGTTCAATTTGTTAATGTTTTGTAAGTTTCTTAATCTTCAGTATTAATTGTGATGATTTTGCTGCATTAGATCGAAATGAACAATGTGGCAATAGTCCATTACGCATGCAAATGAATCGATTAAATCAATTGGTGAAACTTGATCGTATTGCATTTCAGTATAATTCGAAATTGAATATAGCTTGCATCCAGTTGTGGTTGTTGAAAGTATGAATAAAGTTTGCCCAAATTTCAAGACTTTAAAATTAAAGAATGAAGCACCTGGAATGTGTTGTTTGAATGGTAAAATCAAATTGCCACCATTGAAGCCATCAATTGAGCCATTGTTCTCAATGGTCGCTGTTACTAGAACACAATCGAAGTATTTTTTGAGTAGCATACGAAATTATAATACATGTTCTCAAATGACTTAGTTTGGTGCAACGAATATAATAACTCAGGATTATATGCCAACATTCAAGATTCAAGGGAAAATATACCATACAGCAGGCTCTTTGTTACCATTTACGGATGGCGACCATAAATTTTTGCAATATATTTCATTGGAAATTCAAATGATCAAATAAATCGATACACATAGATCAACACACACGCACGAACACTGCCTTTTATATATAGAGATATCCAGTTTTAAATAAATAGAATAATTGATATCAAACTTTCAATTGTGTTCATTTAATCTATATCTATTCTGAAATCTAGCAATAGCAAAGCATTGGCGGTTCAGCTAGTAACTAATAAAAAGTAGAAGGGAAATAGATTAGATAACAAAACAAAAGCTGCAAAATGTAGAACTAAAAAGATACTTCCTTGAAAGTGATAAAAATTTTGGAACGGGAGAAAATAAATATGTCAGTAATAATTTGAATAAATTTAAGGAGAACAGTTTTTAAAAACACACTTTTATTAGTGAAATAAAAAGTAGATTTTTAACTTAGGACTACGTTCCTCCCATTGGGGTTTCAGGAACTAATTTGATTCACACACCAAAACGCCACAAAAAAACGTTGTATGGGAGATCCTCTATATCTCGATAACTACATATGTTAAAAACATAACTAATGTCTTATTTTAGAGAAAAAAGGTAACAACAGAAGTTACAAAAAAAAATTGAAAATCGGAATTGTAGTTCAGCGACTACTGAATCGCAAAGTTGGCACAAATACACATGAATTGGTGACGTCACACGCATGAGGTGCGCGCGCACAATTGGCTGACGCTCTCGCTTGTCACATTTTCGCGAGCGAGATTTCATGATTGAGATGAAAATTTTGTTTCGAGAAACAAAACAGAATTGAGAGCAACTTCGAGAAACAAAAGAGAATCACGAGTAACTTCGAGAAACAAGAGTATCGCGTGTAACAAAAAGAATCCGAGAAGCTTCGAGATACAAGAGTATCGCGTGTAACAAAAAGAATCCGAGAAGCTTCGAGATACAAAAGAGAACCGCGAGTAACAAAGAGAACCGAGAAACTTCGAGAAACAAAAGAGTCACGCGAGTAAAGTAGTCCTACGCCTTTAACATCAGCGGCTGTTTGAAAAAGACAGCCTCCCAACATTTTTAAAAATATTTTCTACTTTTTAGGCTTCATTTTATAACTCATTATTAAGGAATCTTGAAATATTTTTTCTTAAAATTCACTGCCAGGTGGCGCCACTAGTATGGAGTCAAAATTTATTTAATTTAATCGATTAACTACTAATCAGGTTCTGAAAATATGAAAATAATGTGTTGTCATAGAGCATACGCAAGTGTATAAAATTTCAAAACTCTAGCACAATAACACATTAGGAAGTGATAGAAAATTTGATTACAAAATTCCATCTTTATAAACATTAGACAAGTTATATAAAAGTGTGTAAAAACCCATATTAGTTGTTTCCGATTAAAATTACATTTAAATGTTTCAAAATGATTAAAACATAATTAATTATTATAATTTTGCAAATGGCGGAAATAATGTCAAATACGTTTCCAACGTAATTTGAGCACCAAATTGAATGAATACGATATGTTTACTTTTAAAATAATTGAGAAGCACAAAAATGTTGAAGTTGAAAGTAAAATGATGATAAAATCTCGTAGCACATTCGAAAGATTCCAAGCAGTGAAAAATGTCACCAAAAGGTTAAAAGTATTGCACAGTGTGTAAAAAATTAAGTGACACATTTCAAAAATTAATAATAAAAAAAAACTAAAAATGCTGGAACTGCGATTTTTTTAATGAGAGTGCATTCCAAAGAGCTTTTTCAGATAGGCAATATGTCATTTCGGGGTCTATGGGATCGTAAATTACTGGAAATCAAATATTTATTTAGTGCCATTATCTGAGAAAATATTAAAACTGGAAGAAAAATAAAAGCATGTATTTGTAGGGAATTTTACGCTCTTTAATTTGTTAATTCACATGTAGTGTGAAAACTGAAGACTTTTCGTGATATTCAAGAAAAACTGAAAAAAGAAACAAAAAAAAAACCCCCACTCATCGGCTTCTGCTGATCGGTAGCCATTGCGTGCGGAATTTTCTCGCTGTAATAAATTTAGAACTGCGTAACGCCGCGGTATCTATCTGAAAAAAAAAAAACTTTTTGAGATGCGCTTTTATTTCTAAAAAAACCGTAGTTCCAACATTTTTAGTTTTTTTAAAAATTAAATTTTTGAAATGCGTCACTTCCTTTGTGCACACCCTGTATTATGTTCCACTCGACCCTTCCTCCGCGATTACTGCGAAAAAAATCTCAGAAATACTATCACATCTACAGAATAACTTTTTTTTTGTATGCTCAAAATGATTTTGAAAATAAATTACCTACATTTGGTTATAATGAATTCCCGTTTTCCTGTTTTAAAGCAACTCAAGGGCTATTTTGGATCGGATCGGACCTCGTAATTTTGAACTACGTTCAGATAAGGACGTCGACACTTGCGTTGGCACCCTACTCTCCAAACTACCATGCCGTACCAGCGAGAGGATGCTTGTCCATCGGCGTCAGACGTAACGTACACAACGTCTACGTGGGACCACGTACAACTTGGATCTGACAGAGAGGGAATAAGGAGTTTTGTTGCAATAATGTCCCATTTTGAAGCTACACGACGGCTATTTTGGTTGGGCCTCGTAATTTGGAACCGTGGTCAGATGGCAAGGAAAACAGCATCCCCTCTTCAGACTTTCACTCCACACCAATGAGAGGCGGTTTGACCCTCGAAAAAGTTTGCGTGATGCAGGCGTATATTTACAGATCCTACATAGTAGGGAATGAGGTCGCTTCTCATTGGCTCACAATGTCACGTGACTTGGTTTGCTTCTAAATGATGTATAGCACCGCGCTAGGCGGGATATTAATTATTATTCTGTCTTCTGCTATCGCATCATAGAAAAAACAAAATTATCTTCAAATTATGATTATTAGGACCTTTTTCAAGAAAATGATGCATGGACGAGTTTTCTGGTTTGTTTACTTATGTTAAAAACATTGACTTTATCTGCTTGTATGTTGGACTTCCGCTTTGAAGTTCCATTGACTCAGCATTACACCGGGAATTCGTATTACAGGCAAGTAAACAAACCAGAAAACTCGTCTATATATTTTTAGAATAAAACAAATGAAGGATTAAGCTTCAGCATGCGTAAATACTGTTTAGTTTCACGACATCATTTAGAAGCAAGCCAAGTCACGTGACGCTTAGAGCCAATGAGAAGCGACCTCATTTCCTACTATGTAGGGTCCGTAAATATGCGATGTAGGCCCAATATACATGGCGGATCTTTCGTGGAATCAAGGGACAAGCTAGTTCAAGAATGTGACCCCCTAGGTCCGAGACCCTACCCGAATTAACAACCGACAACAAATTTACTATGCTCTCTAAAATTATAGATTCCTTTATCACATTGATACCTTGTAAAATGAAACGTGCCTAGAATGTTTACGAGTTAAGACATAAAATAAATTTCGAAAAACGAACTTTTACTTTACTTTTCTTTTTTTAATATTCGCATTTAGGAGCTTTAAATGTCAAGAACTTATCTACTGGATTGTGCACTCACCGAAAAAGGCAAACCCATTGTATTACAAGTAGCATCATTTATTGCACAGCTTCTGTACCGGAAAAAACTGGCAGCCGAGTGAACAAAGATGACTTCTAGAATTTCATCGAAGCTTACAAATTTGATATTTTCTTGAATTTATTGCAACAGCATTGTTTTCGTACGGAAAGTTATGACTGCTACTAATCGCCCATTAGGATTCTCATTCAAAATTCCAATAATAATAAAAGAAAGTTGTGGAAACAAAATCAAAATACATAAAGCTAGAAATGGCAATGTAAACGAAAACAGCTCGCCAAAGAACCTTCGTTACTTGTCTTCGTTCGAGATGATTTCTGAATATTATGAAACTCTAAAAATGGTGCTTTATTTTGATCGGATGATGAAATAGAACCATAAAATATAAATATAACAATTGTTGTAATATTTCATTTATATCAGTTTTGTAAATGCACCAGGCTCGAGACTAATCCAAGACACCTCTTATGATAATATTTCTTCAAGTTACACAATTAAACTAATTTTACGCCTATTTATTATTCCAATCATTAAACATAGTCTGAACATTCTTCGAAAAATCTTGTGTGAAACGTTTAAGTTTCCTGTTCTGATGAATAAAAAAAAATCAGGCTTAACACAGTGCGGCCTATATAAATGTTAACATAAGAAATAAGAACACATAAAGTAAAGAATGAAATTTTCCTCAGTTCACCTTCTTTACCAGCTTGACGAATACTTCGTCGCTGAAGGAACATTTCAAATTGGATTTGATAGATAAGGCACGAACTGAGTGTTCGTCGTGAATTCTCGAATGAATTCCAATATTTAAATTATCGTCGAAAGAATTTTATCGAATTTCAGGGAAATGCAAATATTAGAGCTTCATAAATGGATTTCGAATTTGTTGCTAAAGTGTTTGACTTTTGAATAAAAATCGAATATTTTTTTCCTGTCGAATTTGCGTCATTTTAGATAGGATTTTAAAATTCTGATTTGTTATTTTTTCCCATTATCTCGAAATTTCAAATAAATACAAACAAATTAGGCCTAATCTTCAGTGGATAATTTCTGAAGCTTCAGTATATCCTTGGCTAATGATTGTGCTTTTTTTTCTAAAATATTTGATTATAAAAAGTGTAAGGAGTATAATTTCTTAAAAATATAATCTTTTTCACGAATAAATTATCCATACTGATAACATACGGAATAAAAAAAACTTATTATTAAATACTTCTTTACTAGCTGATATATCCGGTGTTACTCAGGATAAAAATATTCTCATGTCTTTTATTAGTAAAATATCAACTATATTAATAATTACTACGAAACCTGCATTAAACCTTTCCTTGTGCTTCAGTATTCGTAAGCAAAATTTGATGTACTTATGACAAAAGCTACAGTTATCACAAGGAAATCAGCTGTTGGTGTTTACGTAGTGAAACCGTTATATATGAGAAAGTAGAAAATATATTTAATATTCACATTCTACGGAATGCCAACATACACGTAATTAAACGCATTTTTTAAAAAAAGATGTGTTATATATTTTTAATTTTAAAAATACTTCTACGTTAAATATTTTTATGCACATAAACCTCTTATAGTTTATAATCTTATTAATTCAAGTGAGAATAGCAGTGGCAATTTTGAAATATCGTAGCTTTTAGAAAAATTACAGATTTTTTTAAAGGATTTTTAAAAGTTGCTGAAAATTAATTTTTTCCGTAACTTATTAATAACTTTTAAAGAATGATGCGAATTTTAATTAAACATTGCGACTGTCAACTCGGAGGCAAATAAAAAATTAAAAAATATCTATAATATTTTCAAAGAATCACAACACTTACAATAGAATAATAGAAGATGAATAATCTTTACTACATGTGGAATCATAGTTTTGAATTAAGAAAAATTAACTAATTAATTAATCGCGAGAAAACCTTCACTAAAACTTTTCTTGTATTTTATAGTGTTTGTGACCAAGAAAATCTACTCAGTAGTTTGGATTTTTAAAGCGTACTAACTATTAATGAATTTCACTTTTATTTATTTAGGTTTAAAAAGAAGGCAGGTAGAAGAGTAGCAGATATCTGAGCAGCAGACTGTGTTCAGATATTGGTGATTAATTTGAAAAATAAAAAGAAATCACTATCTTTCGCGCTTTTAATTGGAAATGAGTCTATTTGGTACTCAAAATGATTAATTTCCTGAAAGCAACTCATTATTCTGCATACATGTGGAGCAATGTAAGTTTATAATTTTCATTACATACAGCCACACTTATGTGACTTCTATTCTCACAAAAACAGATGAAAATTCTGCATATTCTTTTAAATGCAAAGAATGAATTTTTTACTGCTAGTTAACAATTCTTTCAAATGCAATTCATTGTTTTTCTTAAGGACGGTACAGACTGGTACAATAAGATGCTAATCTGTGGAATCTTTAAGAACCGGGTAGATTGTTTTTCAATCTTTTTCTACCGTATACTCCATATAAGATGGCTATATTGATTGCTATTACCAATAAAAGCAAAAGCATATCTATATCTTATCTATCCGTTGGAGCCTCTACAAGGCAGACCATTTGATCTAGAGTTACCAAATTTGGCACAAATATAATATTTACCGTATACTCCGTATAAGATGGCTATATTGATCGCTATTACCAATAAAAGCAAAAGCATATCTATATCTTATCTATCCG
>BGPR01025477.1:10408-22307 GCA_013235015.1 Araneus ventricosus
TGTTGTACTTCGTTCAGTTACGTATTGCTCACACACGCACACAAACATTGCCTTTTATAAGTATAGATAAGCAGTCCATTTAAAAAAAATTGAAGGAAAATAAAACCCAAGCAACACCTGCATTTTGTTTTAGATATTTACTTTTGGGGAACAAAAGAAATATCTTTTACAAATTTGCATAAAATATTGTTGCTTTATTTCAGTGAGCAATAACTGTTTTATTTCTGCGAATGTTTTTAAAGTCTCGTATGTGTAGACTCATGCTCCTTACTTTTGATAACTTAGACTTTCCCTTGTAGTTGGATTAATATTTGCTTATGACTCTTTGTTTTGACTTGATTCCCCTCGCCTCCTCTCCTCCCCTAAATGTTTTGAATACCACAGATTTAATTTCAGAAAATATGCCACTTGATATAAAAATACTGTTTGAAAAATCATCCGGTGTCCAACAATGTAGTCCAACAAACTGGATAATGAAAAACGACGCTTAATTCCACGATTATTCCAGAAAACACGATGTACACAAAGAATAACACAAGCAGACAGCAAATCACTATTGGGTAACAGTAACAGCACTATTAATAGCGCTCATCAGCTTACCAGCTCGCCACGCGAACAAAACTTCAAAGGGAGATTAACTCATTTGAGCTTCTCGAGTATATATAGCTTTCTGACAGGGCGTGACGACACATAGAATTCTCTGGAAGAATCTCCAGACATGGATTCCTAAGAGAGATAGGGTCATAGTTCTTGCATTTTCTGGAACATTCATTTTTGTTGCCAAGGTCGAGGGTCATTGGCTTGGCATCCAATAAGAATCTCTGTAAATATCTCTTTCCTACCATAATACTAACATGACAGGAAAACTGTATTACAGATTCGTAGCAATACAATGCATTATGTTATCAATTGACATCACCATTTAATTTATTTAGTGGTGACATTTAACGCAAAAGCTTATCTGAGAATTTTGTTTGGCTTCTCTTTTCAATATTTAAATACGAAATAATTTTGAGACTGCTGGTTGCAGTTAATGATTTGGGTTTAAATGCTATTAAAATCTATACTTGCCATTTTAAACCGAAATTTTAATTTTCAAAAATGGACGCTAAGGAACCATTTGTAAAATTCCTAAATTTACCGTACATAAAATTTACATTTACGTGGTTGTAAGAGGGCTGAAAGAAAGGTGAACTGATCAATGTTTTACTATCCAGAATTAAAAATCAAGGTAGAAAGCTTATGACGTTTCCCGCCTTTTTAAATGAAGCATGAAATGTTTAGGTTCATTACATAATTCCTATAGATATTCTGTGAAATATTGTAAGGCAAATCCTATTTTCCATTCCCTATAATATTTACAATGTCTGGGCATTCTATTTAATTCCAAAAGGCACTTCCTGCTTATCATTCTCTATAATGTTTTTGCTTGGATGGCCTATTGAATTAACAAAATAAAAAAAGCAAATATTTTGGATCAATGCTTCTTAAATTTATGGTAGGATTGTATAAAATAAAAATTGAAAGAATTTTAAAGCGAGATTTATTTTTTTTAGGTTCTCGTGACCTGCGAGCAAAAATAATTAAGAAAATCATCTTAAAATATTGTACTTTAATTTACTGAATACGTATTTTATGATGAATTTCTTTTAATTTATCATTAAATAGTGCTTAATTTTTACTTTCTCGTATACGAAGTATACAAAGAGAAAGTATTGTAATCGTCAAAAAATTCGAACTCCAGATTTTGACGGATCTCCACGTTTTAGACCTCCCTGAGTCCGAAAAACACAATTTTGGAATTATGTCTATCTGTGAACACGATAACTCAAAAACTATTAGAGCTACGGGGATGAAATTTGGTATGTGGTCTTTGAACATAATTTGTAGGTTTCTATCAAATTTTGGACAAAATCCGTCCACGGGAAGTCTGTCTATTTGTATGTCCGCGGTCATGTGAACGCTATAACTCAAAAACTTGAATAGCTAAATGGATAAAATTTGGTACAAAGTTTTATCGTTATGAATGTAGGTCCGTATAAAAGTTTGGGCCAAATCCGTCAAAAAGAGGCGTTCAAATTGCATATTCAATTTCTTTTAATCCGATTCTCATGCGCATGCGTATTGGTAGCAATCTGTTATTGTTGTAAATTTTATTTACAACAATAAATAATGTTTTCAAGCATCAATTGTTAACAATTTTTTTATTGTTGTAAATCAAACCGATCTCATTATTTCAGCAAATCTTTTATTCACGCGCTTTTGCAATTGTTACGGTTGTGGTAGTATAAATTGTTTTCTTGTGAATTCAATTCCAAAGCAGAATTTTCGCTTTAGTATTCATTGCATTGCCTATTTTATCGCGCCTGCTTCAAAGTAATATTTTTTTGAAACGTGGCAACAGATATTTGATTTCAGGTTTGTTTGTTTTTTTGTTTTACTTTCTCGTATGCGAAGTATACAAAGAGAAAGTATTGTAATCGTCAAAAAAATTCGAACTCGAGATTTTGACGAATCTCCACTTAGAAAGTATACGAGAAAGTTTAGGGGAGACCACTCCCGCTGGTTGTATTTATTTTCCAATTTTGCGATCGCGACAAAATTTTTTGGACGAAGATGAGGCCCACGGAAATTTTTTCCACTTGAAAAGGGGGTGGCTAGTGAAAAAGAATATTCTAGAAGTCCTGCTTTATATCATTGTGTACAATGCCCAGGTATTCTGTGCATTGTTTAGGTATTAAAATAATGTAGTACAGTAGAACCCCAGGAATCCAAACATCTTTTTCTAATTTTCTGAAAACTTTTTACAGAAAAATGAAGGAAAAATAACAATTACGAATCAGAAAGAAAGCTAATGTGTATTCCTAACTTAAAGGAAGAATTCGAATTGGTCTTTAAGAATGAATACATCTCCTTAATTAGTAGAAACAAACTCAGATATCTTCTTTTGACCCTCAACTTATTTGCCACTGTACCGTGTGAATCGTCGCGTGCTCTTTCCGTACGCCTTCACAGAGCACCCAGAGTCAATACTCTACTGCATTTTGGCATAACAAGAGTATTTTACCGAATTTCCTCGAATCCGAACAAAGGTCAGCCCCAATTAGTTCGGATTCCAGGGGTTTTACTGTATTCGGTTCATTTTATATACGTAGGGTACCCAATCTAATCGTGGCCCGATAGTTAATTTTTAAACCATAAGAGATGGGCATATACTCCCAATCGGAAAAATGCTTTAAATGATGTAAAGAATTACATTTTATATTATTTGAGTCAATAAATGCAATGCTAACCAGCGGGAGTGGCCTCCCCAAAACTTTCTGGTATATGAATAACACGGGTAGGGGGATAAAATACACCACGCGCCGAAAAACGTGCGGTATTCCCTAAGGTGGGGAAAACGCTCGCTTCAGCGTCAACGCCTTTTTTTTTAAACGATTTAAACGAAAATTGGAGACGAATCTTCAATTGTGGTTTCAATACTACATACGAAATTTCATTTATCTAAGTTATTTTGTTAAGAAATTGTGGCGTTCAAAAGTATGCAATTATACAGACCGACTGACGGTCAACTCTTTCACGGATTTGGCTCAAACTTTTCTACGGACCTACATTTCTGGTGTGAAAACTGTGTACCAAATTTTATCCACCTAGCTATTTAAGTTTTTGAGTTAGTGTAGAGTTCACATGAACGTGGACAAACAGACAGACTTCCCGTTCACGGATTTTGTCCAAAATTTTATAGTAGCCTACAAATTATGTGTAAAGATTGCATACAAAATTTCATCCTCGTAGCTCTAATAGTTTTCGAGTTATCGTGTTCACAGACAGACATAATTCCAAAATTGTGTTTTACGGACTCGGAGAGGTCTAAAACGTGGAGATTCGTCAAAGTCTCGAGTTCGAAGTTTTTGACGATTACAATACTTTCTCTTTGTATACTTCGTATACAAGAAAGTAGAAAGTTATGGAGTTTAAATTTTTATTCAGTACTCTGTCCCTATTTAGTCAAATATTCTTGACACACTGACATTGACTGACAAAATGGCACCAGAATAAATGAATCACAAGTTTATCGCATGTAGCAAGGGTCTGTGGTAGTTTTTGATTTATCTATGCTGTAACCATTATACTACTCTGTGTAAATATTGT
The DNA here is from genome assembly GCA_013235015.1 of Araneus ventricosus. NCBI lineage: Eukaryota > Metazoa > Arthropoda > Arachnida > Araneae > Araneidae > Araneus > Araneus ventricosus. Next base: position 14,561 of record BGPR01025477.1, read on the forward strand.
ATTAAAGAGATTGATAATTAAATTACTTATTAATACGAAACACTTGTTTTATGATTTTATCAAGACGTTTTCACGAAGAATCTACGGCGCGGACCCGAACTGTGCCTTTCTTATGTTTTTTAGTTTTCATAATTTATCGCCATTGCATTTATTGACTCAAACAACATAAAATATAATTGTTTACGCCATTGGAAGTATATGCCTATTGTTTAGCAACGGATTCTGAAACCCTCCGCGCTTTTGCGTCTGCGCCGGCGGAGTTCTTTTCATCAAAATAGGGGAAAAGTGAAGAATGGAAGGGTGATGTTTACATTTTACTGAGCGTGATCTAACAAAGAACTCCGGAATTGCGCTCATACGACTCATTGCCTGACACCCCTTTCCGGTGTAAAATCGCCCGAAAGTGGTAGTCTTGGAATCCGTTGCTGAACAGTATCTCTAACTATTTACGGTTTAGAAGTTAGCTTTTTGGCCACGATTAGAGTTGTCACGCTGTATATACAGAGCGTTTTGGCCACGATTAGAGTAGACACGCTGTATATACAGTACAACCCCGGTTAAACGGATTAAAGGGGGGATTGCGTTTAAGGTAACGGTTTTTTCGGTTAAGCCATGGACATATATTTTTATTTTATATCTAATTACCGTGTGTAATTCTGAAAGGTTTTGAGTATGAAACGAATTCAAAACTCTGTGTGTAGGCTACACTCGTGTTTTATATTAAAATTAACCCTCCGTCGGGCGTAATGCGCCTGACAGGTACAGGTAAACAATCTCGTAATTAATATTGTTAATACCCATTAATTTTAATTTTGGCACTCTAAAATTAATCACCGACCTTCTTGGGGAGGCTTAAAAGAAAAAGGGTGGAGATATCTTTGCAAAAATGTCTCGCCCTCGCGATTATTACCGTGCAGTACAGCAGGGAAGAGTGGGGTAAAACCGGGTGCCCTTGATTCTGCCAATATTAGTTCTTCTTTCTAGCGGACAGATACTGAATTATACTCTACTAGTCAAGAAAAAGGAACAGTCATAGTGCGTGTTGCTGTTGTTGAATTCACTGCATCTGTGAAGGTTTACTTGTTTAAAGACGTCAACTCTCTAATGTTCGTTTGATTTTAAACTATCCTTGTAGCGGTTACAATTCACTGCCTTCTCCTTTTTAAGGTAGGTGGCGCTACTAGAGCCATCCGGGTTTTTCCCATGATGCCCCTCTCTTCTTCTTCTGTGTACTTGCCTTGTGTTGTTGTTCTCTGTCTTGCGACTTGCACCTTTTAATGTACTGTGTCGTGGAACGTAGCCATCTAATAAAAATGGTTCCTGAAATTGAATTAATTCTTCAACAGCGGCATTCCATATAAACATGAGTCTCGTTCCTCTACATCCTTACTTAAAAAAATCATTACACTTTTAAGAATCATTTTTACTCCAGCTTATTATGCATTTGCTAAGGATTCATACCCTATCAAACAATAAGGATTTACTCCAATAATTGCGATGTTCTATTTCGTTTCTGTAATATCTTTCCAAGTGGCGTAAGACCCGGACAGTCAGTATTGATGATTCTTCCGCTGAAGATGATAAAAACACATTAGACGTTGATTGATTATAATTTAATGATGAATTTTCTAATTTAAATAAAGAAGAATGGATAATCTAATGTAAAAACTCTCTTAGCTTTGTCCACGAAAGCTGCAGTGGTGCTGAGGAAGAAGACAACTAATTACATGTGGATTTTGTGACTAATATTCTTAAATTGTCATATAAAATAAAAACGATTGAAGCTTTTACACTGAAAATCCAGTTTTCCTAATTTCCCATAACGTTAACATATGTATCTGTTACCTCACTAGTGGGGTAAAACCGGATAGTTTAACTTTTTTATATAAAAATCATTGATAAAAAATAATGAAACTGGGACTTTTCTGGAAGGATATATTGTACTCCGATAAATAATGAATATTTTAATAAAATTTGACAAGCTCTCTGTCGAATATTTTAGCTCCAGCAGGCCTTCGAACCTTAGCACCCGGTTTTACCCCACTTTCCCCTACCTGGTTTTTGGATTTGCGATTTCAGAGGCATTTCGGATAACCCAGGTTTTGGTTAACCCGAGTTCGGTTAACCTGGGTTTTACTGTAATATAATTTTTATGCCATCGTGTTTTGATATTGTATTATATTCTATACTTCAAAATATTTACTCTTCGCAAGTTGCTTTCATAAAAACATAAGAGATTTTATATCAAGCAATTTCTACCCTTTTTTACTTCCTTTGGTTTTAGATTCTTGTGAGACAGGGGGAAATTTTCAGTAAAATAGGAATGAACAATTTTACCGATTGGATTCATCTAACGGTTTTAGATTCTTGTGAGACAGAGGGAAATTTTCAGTAAAATAGGAATGAACAATTTTACCGATTGGATTCATCTAATGGTTTTAGATTCTTGTGAGACAGAGGGAAATTTTCAGTAAAATAGGAATGAACAATTTTACCGATTGGATTCATCTAATGGTTTTAGATTCTTGTGAGACAGAGCGAAATTTTCAGTAAAATAGGAATGAACAATTTTACCGTTTGGATTCATCTAATATTTGTGTTACATTTTCTGAAACACAGATAACGAATTTGTTGCAAGATTCGAAAATACGTATGAAATTGATAAGATATCTCTGCGATAATTCTATTTTGAGCTTTTGTGCAAATCCCCATTTTATTTTTTGCGTAATGATCCGAAAGTTGCGATATGATTTCTGCTTATCGTAAACAAAATAAATGCACTGATCTGTAAAAATTGCTTGAGATATTGCTTTTATTGACAATGAATTTGCCAAATGAAATGATTTTATTCTGATGTGAACAAAAAGCAAAATAGAATGAATTTAATTTATGTTCACGAGACAGGCGTCAAGCGAGCCGCGTCAGTCTAATTTTGAAATCCATTGCATTTCTTGCCTGGAAGAAAGAGACGTGATGTCACAGCTCAACCTGCAGTTAGATGACATATAACTGTACGAAATCATCTTTTAAGAAATTTAAGAAATTTCTTGAAAGAACTGTGCCGAAAAGGCTTGGAATGGTTTTTATTTTTAATTGGATTTCTTAAACTGAGTCTTTGAAACGTTGGGAGCGTGTGCTTCTCTTATATTCAATAATATTCATATATTAACACATTCGTAGACGAGAATGCGATGGCATTCCTTCTCATTATGATGCAAAATGGCATGAATGATAGAGCATCCGAAGCCCCTTTAATCATGCATTCAATTCTATACATTCTTAATTTTTAAAATTATTTTCCACTTTGAAGTAATGACTAACTGGTTCATTGAGTATTTTCATTTGTTTTGTCTTTTCTGTTTACTGTTCGGGAACATGTTAATAAAAACATGATAAAGAAAGCTTTCTTGATTTTAACCCTCCGAGCGGCGCAAACGTATTTTTCCGTTTTTCATGTTCAGTTCAAAAGCAGATAGCTCGTATTTATATGTATATTTTCTTAAACAATCATGGATAAAGTATCCTTATGATTTCAGATATATAATTAAATACAAAAAAGATAGATTCATTTACTATAGAAGCTAAGTTTTCTAACCTGATAGCTAAAAGTTCAAAATAATTGGGCGCTCAGAACATTTCACCAGATATTTCCGAAAAAAATTTATTCACTTAAAATTATTTATTTATTTTTATTATATTTTATTTTTAAAATTTTTTTATGACCAATGTGTGGGACAGGGTCTGTTGGAAGCACACGTATTCAGTGGTCCGTCAGTTCCTCTTTGGGAATGAAATTGTTTGGTTAATGACATGACAACAATTGCACCTTGGTTTTAGTTTTAAATTTGTGATCAGATAACTAGTTATTCAAACGGGTTTCTATTTCATTCAGACGGGTTTCTATTTCATTCAGTATTTCAAACGGGTTCTACTGACAACCAGATTGAGACGCGCTTTTTACTTTCTCGTATACGAAGTATACAAAGAGAAAGTATTGTAATCGTCAAAAAATTCGAACTCGAGATTTTGACGAATCTACACGTTTTAGACCTCCCTGAGTCCGAAAAACACAATTTTGGAATTATGTCTGTGTGTGTGTGTGTGTGTCCGTCTGTCTGTGTGCCTGTCTGTCTGTGTGCCTGTCTGTCTGTGAACACGATAACTCGAAAACTATTAGAGCTACGGGGATGAAATTTGGTATGTAAGCTTGACCCATAATTTGTAGGTTTCTATCAAATTTTGGACAAAATCCGTCAACGGGAAGTCCGTCTTTTTGTATGTCCGCGGTCATGTGAACACTATAACTCAACCAGCGGGAGTGGCCTCCTCTAAACTTTCTCGTATACTTTTCAAACATTTGTCATTTCCCTTCCCCCTGCGTTGATAAAAAGTTCGAACCAACTGTAACCCAGAATGCAATGACTATCAGAAGGTTTTTCATTGTTGATTATAGTGATTGTAAAATATTGAGGTGAAGAATCATATTCAAAAAGGTATGTGTGTATTAAAACTTCGCAATATTTATTTTTTTTTACCAAACTAGCAATGCAATTTCCGCGTGCGGAGATGAAAACAGGAGAATAGCTTGCTCGCTGAATAGCTTGCGCATGCGCAGAGATTGTTTCCTTACAAAACCTCGCCACCAGAATTGGTTTTTGGCAAACTGCCAAGTTTTCCGAGTATCCCTTCTTTGCACAGGCATTTACGCACGCGCATGGAGTTGAACAAGTATGCTATTATACAGACCGGCAGACAGTCAGCCCGTTGACGGATTTGGCCCAAAATTTTATACGGACCTACATTCATGACGATAAAATTGTGTACCAAATTTTATCCATCTAGCTATTCAAGTTTTTGAGTTATAGTCTTCCCCTGACTCCGGACATACAGACAGACTTCTCGTGGACGGATTTTGTCCAAAATTTGATAGAAACCTACAAATTATGTGTAAAGACCACATACCAAATTTCATCTCCGTAGCTATAATAGTTTTCGAGTTATCGTGTTCACAGACACACAAACAGTCAGACATAATTCCCAAATTGTGTTTTTCGGACTCAGGGAGGTCTAAAACGTGGAGATTCGTCAAAATCTCGAGTTCGAATTTTTTGACGATTACAATACTTTCTCTTTGTATACTTCGTATACGAGAAAGTAAAAACTTGAATAGCTAGATGGATAAAATTTGGTACACGGTTTTATCGTCATGAGTGTAGGTCCGTATAAAATTTTGGGCCAAATCCATCACAGGGTTGACTGTTTGTCGATCTGTGTAATTTACTTTTGAAAAGAATCCGTATCTCCACGCGCATGCGTACTGGAGGCAATCTTCTGTGCACGCGGAAGGAGCGAATTACGTCAGTTTGTCCTTGAGCCGGCAAGAGCGGAAAATCGGTACTCTTTTCTTTGAATTTGATTCTTTACGTAGATATTTTTCAATCACTATAATGAAAAACCTTCTGACAGTCATTGTATTCTGGGTAACAGTAGGTTCGAATTTTTTTAGCCACGCGGGGGAAGGGGAAACGGCACATTTTTGGGGCAGTATACGAGAAAGTTTAGGGGAGAACACTCCCGCTGGTTTTCATCAACCTGATCGAGAGATTTAAGAAACTACGGTAGAACCCCGGGAGTCCGAACCCCAGGAATTTGAAATTTCGGATAATCTGAACATCTTTTTTTAATTTGCTGAAAAGATTTTACAGAAAAATGAAGGAAAAATAACAATTACGAATCAGAAAGAAAGCTAATGTGTATTCCTAACTTAAAAGAAGTATTTGAATTGGTCTTTAAGAATGAATACCGCACCTTAATTAGCAAAAACAAACTCCGATATCTTCTTTTTACCCTCAACTTGTTTGCCACTGTACCGTACTAATCGTCCGCGTGCTCTTTCGCCTTCACACAGCGCCCAGAGTCAATCTACACTGGCATACAAAAGTTAAGGAACATTTCTTAAAATGCGAGAAATTTGCAATTAATACGAAAACTACGTTTCGAAATCAGTTCTGGAGAATCGTGTGGCATTCAGTAGAGTATCATATACATATTACAGTGAAGATTCGGTCACGAGGGCTATTAGGGGCAGGGTTGTCGATTTTTTTTATTTTTTTCAAAAAAATCGATTTATTTGATTTAAATCGGATTTTTTTGATTTAAATCGGATTTTTTAAATTTAAATCAAGATTTTTTTATTTTAATGATTTTTTTAAAACTACATATATATATTTAACAATTGTATATTTGACAATGAGCCCTACAGTCATAGAATTATATATATATATAACAACATGCCAGTCATTAAGATGTACTTTCTTTAAAAAAAAAAATTAAAAAATTTAATTAAAAAATGTAACAACTATTTAAAAAATATTTGTGAACTAAAATATAAAAATAATATACTTTTGAAATATAAGTCAATTTTATTAAGGAAAAAAGGAAAAATATAATAAAAATTGTCATTTCTTGACTATAGATATATTATTGTATGTTAGAATATTGGAGAATTTTACACTCAGCTGTTCATTTGTTTCATTATAGACACAAGTTTTGAAGCTTTCTCTAAACCTAATCTGTTTCACCCAAAACATTAAAAAAAAAATTTTCTAGATAAAATTTTTAAATTCAGGCTTGGAGGTGCATTGAGTCACCATCAGAACTACCTGTGTGACAAATTTCATGACTGTAAGTGTGATAGTTTCGTCTGGACATTGCGCACATGCTCACAAACATTGCCTTTTATAAGTATAGATCATAGTTTAAATTGCACTATGTAGATGTTTGTATTTCTTTTGGAACATTTATATGCATTACTTCATTATCTTACATTTGAACATTATTTCAATATAAAAACTTTTTTGTCCCCAACACTATTTAGTTTTCTCCAGTATTAAAATGAAATTCACTGCATTTTACTATGTTCTTTCTTTGTGAACATGATCCTTTCACAATATTTATTTATTTTATAATAAATAGGAGCATCTCATACTTTGCATTTTATTGTGTTGCTCATTAGAGATTTATTTAACCCTTTGCGGCGAAGTGTGCCAGTTAATGGCACACCTAATTTACTCGCTTCTCAACCGTTAAATTCAACTATAAATGGAAAATAATAGGTTTAGGATAGGGCTAATAGTACTCCTTTTAGAATGTATATAGCAGTCTTATGAAATTTTGTTTCGGAATAGGAATTATTAGAGATAAAGTTTGGGAAAATTCCTTGACTCGGAGATAAGAAATTTTTCAGTTCTGGACGTTTAACAATTTTAGCAAAGTAACTCGAAAATTTTGCTCCATTATTCTTGAAGTTTTAATTTATAATTTTCTATAAGATTCAACAATAAATTTTGAGTGTATCAAGGTGGCTGTATCTAAGGGGGTTCTCATGAGAGGGAGTGACGCGAAAGGGGGACGACCCCCTCCCCTCGGAATGAAGTAAGTTTTTTAAAAACTTTTTTTGTAGATTCGATGTCTAGACAATAAACTAAACCCATTCATGTTGTTTTCTCATCATATTTTAAAAAAATTATTGCCTTGCTCCGCAAAGGGTTAAAATCTAATTTGCTTGTGTTCTCAAAAATAAAGATATGGAAAGTACTCTAGTTACATCAATTCAATAAAATATTTTTTTATGTTCTATATATTCCTTCTTTAAATATACATTTAAGAATACTTTAAAATCACTATTTAAGGATACATGAACAATTTTATTTCATTAAAGTAGATTAACTTGATATTTAAAATAAAG
>BGPR01025478.1:0-22306 GCA_013235015.1 Araneus ventricosus
TTAAGCAATTTTGTCATTCTATGCATCAAAATTAAATACAGTTTCTAGTTTCTTAAAACCAACCTCTTCATCATCATCATCAACATTTATATTAAAAATTAAATCAATAATTCATCTTCTAATCTTCTCCCTCTGGTCTAGATGGACCATAGCGCGTACATGTGGTTTTCTATTCTACTGTCTAATAACACTTCCAATACCATAGCTTTATATAGCTACCATAGCTTTATTAACTCTTTTGCTTATTGAGCTAAATTGGTGTTCCTTCCTCTTACCTGAAAGTGTCTTGTCCCTATTTATATATTTTTTAATTATAATACTCTTCTAATCTTTACCTCAAGCTAATTATTATTTTCATTCACAGGTTCCTTTTTAGGTTTGCCAACTTTCTGCCTTTTCTTTTCTATTTTTATTCCTTTCTTCCCCTCTTCTTTCACCACTTCCATTTTACTTTTTCACTATTCAATATTATTTCCCTTTAAGCAATTTGTCATGGGCTTAATAGTACCACCATTAATACCTGTAATTTTTCAAATTAATCATAATTAACCAAGTTATAAGCCTTTAATAATTTTTTTCCCCAAAATTAACTCAAGTTTTTTCCCATGTGTTTTTAACATAGGAAATACTCTTAGTTTATAACTTTTCTTTCCTCCCTAGGTTAATCTTATATACCTGTACCTGTATTTCTCCTCCCCCCAAAAAATTTCACCCTCCTCTTCCTTCCCCTTTTTTCTCCATTTTCATCCCCTACCAAATTCCACCTCCTCCAACCTTCTCTTCTTGTTTTTTATTAATAACAAAAAATTTAAAATTTAAAATTAATGTGTTTTTTTTTTCCTCTCTGCATGGTGCGCGGGAGGGCGGCGAGTAACTGCCCTGCTTGCTCTAGTTAGTATCGCTCTTGCAGTTCACAGATTAACTATTATTTCCACAAAACCTTTGGTCTTACAGCAACCATGCCAAGAAGAAAATTCAATAAAGTGAACATTATGGGAGGAATTCTCAAACATACATGATAAAAAGTGTACCTCTCTAATTCGTCAAATTCAGCATGATAACACAATCAATGTCTCAACAACAAGGCCTTTGGTTGCTCCACAGAACTACTTAAACCTGTCTCAAAATGGCTGCTCACAAAGTCTAATTAGAAATCACTCTACCTGGACACAAAATAAATTGATTGAGTAGCTGAGAAAAGCAGCTCAAACAAGAGTAAGAAAAATACAGAACATTTGGAAAAATCTCCTGAAAGTGCGAAGGATTTTTTTGATAGTAACGTCAGTCAAAATATTAATTTCCTTCCTCAACACAAAAAGTTGGGACTCTCAACAATAACGAAAGCTTCAGGGAGAAACATCAACCGTCCAACAAAAAGTGAATTATCACCTGCCCAAAGGTACTGCCATCACCAATAAATCAAGGACACCATCGTTAACTTGATGTTAATTTGACACACTGAACTCTTTCAGTTCCAATCAATTAACACTAGTATCCTACATCTGAGAGCACACTTCCATTACTTTCACCAGATACATCAGACATTGAAGGGCTCTTAAGGAGCAAAGAGCCCATTACAAATGCAAGATTTCGGAGGAAGAGAAGACTTGAAATTTTGTATTCGACCAAGAGCACCGAAATGCATTCCCGGAGACCTCGCCACAGAGGAAGAGCAAGACTGCACCTTCCATCGCTTAGGGGCGGAAGGATTGAGAGGCCCTTTCTCCATCTCGAATCCAGATATCAATAGCACTCTTTATGACACACGCCGCTCAATTACCTCGCTGCAGAAATGCCACCAAAGGTAACATCCAGCATGAAAGTGGAAAAAACGCCTCAACAAATCACTAAAGTCCTTTCCAGAACGAATCAACAACCGGCCAATCTTTTACATCCGACCATCAAGCTACAACTGGAATTACATTTTAACACCGTCCTATCCAACCCACAGACAATACCCACCGAACCTCATCAAATCCAACAATCACTTTATCCAACCAACAACTTAACATCCAACGAATGTGAAATGTTAAACGAAGCTCCTTTTCTACCAAGGACTTAATCCAAACCAACATAGTATTATTGAGAGGTAATGGTCTAGCAATTCTTGTTCCACATCATCACAACAAAACAATACTCCCTATAATCGAAATTGGAAGAGAAATAACCTGAAATCATCAATATCAACAAAGCTTCCAAACAAAGAGATCTCCAGCTTCATTCTCTACAGCAATGTTCCAAATCCAACAAAGGAGGCGGCAATCCAGGAAGCATTAAAAGATACAACTCAATCTGATAAATCCAAGTTGAATCTAAGATTCAAATTCGCGGCAACTCCACTGAAAACAACGAACTGCAAGCAAACAACACCAACGCCTGCAATATAATTCAACAGGTTCAGAAGATCCGGATTGGATGGTCACGCTAAAATTTTGGAATTCCTTCCATTTTAAAATGTAACTTTGTCAGGCCTTTGGCCATACAACCAAAGACTGCCATCGTCAAGTTCCCTCTTGCAAATGCAGCATTCTATCACTTAATTTCAGACTGCCAGTCTCAGTCATTTTGTTGTATAAACTGCCTGGAGTCAAACACATCTTACATAGGTTCAGAGTACTGACATTCCATTCTGCAAAGGACCGTTCCTGCCCATTTTCCAGGATGCTATAAATAAATATCGAGCAACAAGAGGACTATATATTTTACATGGGCTCAATGAGGCACACAAAAGTGAAATTACATTATTCATATTTATTCATTGTTTTATTCATCATAACTTCAGCCAAATCAAATGTTTCTTTTATATATAAACAATAATTGTTTAAATTAATTTATGGGGCTGTATCCTCTGTTTAAGGAAAGTCCAACAAACTGTTCAACCAGATAATATGGGCTACTTCTTAAATTTAAGAAAACAAATAAGTTGCTCTGTTTATTTAACAATTTGAATCAAATTAATTCCTACATGGGGTACCCGTTTGTTGAAAAATTTATCGTAGTTAATTTCCCCAAGTTTTGTATTTCACTTTCGATTAATCAAATTGCTAACTATGTTAATTTTCCAGTTCTACTATTTCTTTCCTTCAAATGCTTTGTATATACCTATTTTCCAAAAGTAAAACATCAAATAAAAAAAGCAACAATTTCATTCGTCATTTAACTAAACAAATACTTCTTGTTTTCCACCTCTAAGAATAACTGGCTCTAAATTTGTTGGAAACCTGCATCAGCAACAGCTTTGTAAATCGTCTGTGAATATTTGTCTTATAATTGTATTTTTTAATTTTTCTATATGTAACTGGCTCCTTGTTATTCAATAAAGTTGCTCGGGGGCGGTTTTCCGGGGTGCGGGGCCTCATTTGCCACGTGGGGTGGGGTTGATCTCATCCTCACGGGCGGCCAACCAACTGCGAAAAGAGATCGCGAGATCTCAAAAGTAGCCGCCCCTGTGAGTCAATACCGCCGTCAGGACATATATTCCCAACCCGTCTGCCGTTTCCCAAAGTGCCAACATTTCGGACATTCGAAAACTTCTTGCCGCGGGACACCACCCAGCCCGTTGCAGAAGTAGGACATGAAAATTGATTGCACCCTCACAGAGAAGTGTGTTAACTGTAAGGGGAGCACACTTCTTTTCTTTCTCGAAACTGTATTGCCTGGAAGTGGGAGAAAGAAATTATAGTCCACAAAAATAAAGCAGACATCTTATCCAGCAAGGAAACTTGTACCTCGCAGACACCCACACCCGGAAATAGTTAGGTTTCTGTAGCAAAAAATCATTTTCTGAGCCATCAGTCCAAAAAAATCCAGATGCTCTGCTACATTTCTGTTCTAAACCATCTGATTCTCACTGCAAAAGCATCTCCTCCAATAAATCAACTTGCCACCCATCCTCTCCATCTGTTGTTCCGGCCAGTGAAGAAGCGTTGGTTCCGCCTGACTTCACTGATTTTAAAGCGTTAGAAATAGAAAAGCCGAAAAGCGACTTAACCAAACAAAACCATAGCATCAGCAAAGCAGAAAAGATCGCAAATTCTTACACTCACCTCTCGCCGTGAAATAACTAAACTTATTCCAAACAAAAGATAAATATATCTACCCGCCAATCTACATTTAAACCCCTTCCAACCACCAATGTCTACTTTGCTGACATTGAGCTTTTACCAATGGCTGCCCTCCGTTGGAGAAAATATTTACAATCTCGGCAATCTGATGCAGACGCCGAGATGAGCCTCTTTTATCAGAAGAGATGCCTAGAATATAACATGTCAGAGGACTTAGAAGACTCACCGGCAGTTATCAGTCCCTCCACCCTTCCAAACCTGGTAGGTATATCAAATAAAAAACAGTAATATTGCTTCTCTGTTTCTAACATTTTTTGCTTTTTAAAAAGAAAACATTTTAAAAACAAATGACCAGCAAATTTCGAATTGGTTTTTGTAACCACTTGCTTTGTTCTTCTTTTTTTAAACAGTTTCTTTATAGATTTAAAAGTTTGTGTTTTACGTCTTGAATTTTTGCCCAACATGATATTTCTAATAAATTTTACATCCGATATATTTTAAATCTTTTGCATTTTTATTATCTCCTCTCGTCGTTCATCTATCCATTTTTGGTACATTTTATCTTTTCATATGGAACTATGAATTTCAAATTATTTTAAAATTTTATCTACCCTTTTATATATAACATCGTATATTTATCAACAGATCTTGTTTATCCACCATACATTAGTAGTTTACCAAAATGGCTCTTGCGCCATTAAACTCAAACCAACCAACCAACCCTGCATTCAGCTGTCTTAAACCTTAACCAGAAATCCTTTCCTTTTTTTTTTAAAAGAAAAATAAGCCGCTGAAACAAGAAAAAAGCTGACATTCCCTTGAATATCAAGTTTGAATCTGTTGCATGAAATGTTGTTTTGAAATAACGTTGTATGTTTGTTATCGCAATTTATTCTTCTGTTTTTTGTAATTGCCATTGTTCGTTTTAAATTCTTTACCATTTTATTTGTTGGATACCAGCACATGTTGGTATAGATGGTAAATTTGAACAGGCTGACAAGTGGCTGCTAAAATGGCCTCCCAATTCTTAACACAACGGTACCTGTAAATGATCTTAAAAAAGTTTGTCAAGAACCATTGCCATTCAAACTGGCAGAGTCAGGAATAATGAAATGCAGAACAACCCATGGAATTAAGCCTACTGTACAGGACTGGAACCAATAGCAGGTGAAAAGGATACCTTAATGCCTGCGTATTGGTCATACGCGATATAATATCGCCATCGAGAAATTCCTAATGCCCGAACGATTGCACCACATCTGCTTCCCATATTCGATAATAGAATGCCCATTATTCACCCGCAACGCCAGCATTACTTTCAGACGACCCCAGTTACCTTATCTGCACTGCTGGTTTTCCCCGCACACCAACTTTTTTCATTTAAAATCCATTGATTTATCCTCTGATTTAGAGATCAGGCTTCTTTCTTTACCATACAATTCTTTGTCCTTCTACCATTTGTTATAATTTTTGAGTATTTTTCAATGATCTTTTAGACACGTTTCATTTTAAATATGATTTTAGAATTTTTGTAGCTGACGTGAATATGACATTTGTCTTTGCAGTATAAAGGTAACGAATGGCTCTTTGCGCCACAAAACCAGTAAAAAACCAAACCAATCGTTGAAATTCTTGTTGAAATTTTTAACATTTTATCGATCTAATGTTACATCACTATTCTTGATGCGATTTTCCTCAGTTCTTTGTTTTATTCATTAATTAATTAACTTTGCATTTATCATCGTTCGATTGAAAAATTATACGTTTATGCAGTATAGCCAAACAGTTTTGCGCCAGAAAACCCTATACAACCAACAAACCATAGATTTCTGGCAGTGGTGAGGCTTGGCCGTTCTTTTGTTTTTCATTTTATGAAATATTCATACATCCAAGTTCGTCTTCCGGTGACTTTCTTTAAATAAAAAAGAAACTTGCAACTTTTGTAGATCTATTGATTTGAAAAACGGTAAATCAAAATTTTGGATCATTTTGTCTTGATTAAATGATGGTATACTTATTATTTAAATGATACATTCAAATTTTTGTTTTTTAAGTTCAGTTAAATTGGAAGGACAGTGTTGCAAACTGACATTTTCTTCATCAATGCTTCGTGCACAGTCGGTCATCCCTATATGCTCTTATCGTTCAATTCTTTATCTAAACACCCTTCTTTGCACTGGCTCGTTCTTTGGTTTCTAAAGCCTGAAGTTACGAATTTCTTTTCATACATTAATAACCAAAGATATTATGGTTTTTATAATTCCAAACTCACAACTTTTGTATAACTTCCTTTTCATCAGTCTCGATTCATACGGCATTGTGTAGTGATAAAATACTTTGTTTACACGACGCTTAACCCTTGATTACATGTCGTTTCACATTTGTCTAAAATATGAAAATGTTCTCATTTCGTAGTATGTGAACCGTAATAAGGAAATCAATGACTCGAAATTATCTTCGTTATTCATCCCTTTAACTTGTACTGCTCAACCTTTCTGAAGGATTCATATGATTAGCAGAAAGATTTAACCAAATGTGAAAATGATAAGATGGCATGTTACGCATTTTGATTCGCATGGTTTTAAAAAAATTGGTGCAAGAAAACGCGCAAATGTGATGTAAAGGAAATTCCAGACATATTTAAAATATCACCGAAATAATTGGAGATTGTTCAATCAATTTTATAGAAATGTAGTAAACAATTTTAACGAAATGGCTCTGCGCCATTAAACCCCAAACAAATCCAAAACAATTTAACTGCATCAGATTCAATGGTGCCCACGGGACATTCCTGCTTGTCGAGGAGACGAGCAGCATTTTTACATGGTTGGTTCATGACTAAAAATTCATCATCGCACAGGCTCGACTCCTGAACAACACAATAGCATTGTAAAGTTGAACACGATTATCTTGGTCACTATATGCTCTTTCTCATTTTGGAAACTAAGTCTTCTTGTTAATGCTTCTATAGAATCCATCAATATAGTCCCGATCAGTGTTTATTATAAAGCTAATTTAAAAAGTATTTTAAAATCTACATTAGACTTGGAGGTTTTAAACAAAGAATAAAAAATTAATTCAAAATTATGGCCATCTTCAGGTTTGTCAAATAAAATTACAAACTTCAGTAGACAAATCAAAGCTGTACATCGTGACTTATTGGTGCTCCTAGCGCCGCCTCAAAGATGAATTTTTCTATTCAAACTGTTCAATTATGATTGCCATAATCATTTCTGGTATAGGCTAAAACTACTCCCCGGACGTTCTTTTTGTCTCGGCAGTGAGAAATTCGTATCTAAATCGAAGAATTTTAAGGTTTATTTGAATTTAAATGACGAATTGTGTTTCTTGGTAATTGTAGCTGAGCAGTATATATATGCATTTCCCTCATTTTCACTGCCAATAAATTGAGGTTTGATTGAGGAAAATTCTCATTTATTAGTAAATTCCATATTACCTTGTCGTTCTACCCACAGAAATAATTTTAGGTCTTCTTAGGGTTAGATGCTAAAGTATGAAATACTGTTTTAAGAAATCAAAGTTAAAGAGACCATATTGCAATTACAAAGTTAAATGGAATGAGAGTGCAAAAGGTATGAGAGGCTTGATGAGTGAGACTCGGGAGAAAAATGAAACTGATTTGTTTCTGGACAGAATATATCAGGATGGGGAAAATGAGGTAGGGAGTCCAGCCACGGCGGAGGCGGAGAGTTGGAGAACGTAGAATAAATTAACAAAACTAAAGAAGCTTAATTTACCTTCTTTTGTCATCGCGAATACCTTAAAATAGAATTCTTCGCGCCGTCTAAATGTGTACTGGTTTGTAGGCAACGTGGATAAAACGGCAAATGATTCTCTAAATAATAAGTATTGAATGTTGAAACAATTTTGGAGTTAAAATGTCTTCTATATTCGAAAAATGGCAAACCTCCAAGTAATCGTGTCGTGCCTTTTATATATATATCAATCTTAAATATTCGATCTTAAAAGTACTAGATAGTAAATTGAGTAAAATTTCTTAAATTTTAAACCATTCTTATCATATAAGCTTGAGTATTTCTTTTCTGTTTTTTATTAGTTGAAATGTAAAACAAAAATACTTAACCAGTAAAACCTAAATAAAAGAAAGAGTTAACATTAAATTGCTATTATCATTCTCTGCATCAAAATATTTACTTTGTTCACTTCAGTAAATTTTATACATTTAAATTATAAGCAAAATTAAAATCGTGTGAAAAATGTAAATTTAAATTTCTTTGGTACCGATAAAATTGTCATGTTTGTCCTGTGCAGGTTGTTCTGCTTTCACTTCATGCTCACCTAAGCAGATTCCAGTAAAGAACCATAATTCTAAATGCAAGGAATGAAGTGAAGTTGTATTATGGGTTTGGTGTTTCTGGGTTTTGTTTAAGGTAGAACTCGATCTACTGAAACTAGTCGTCAAGGTTCGTTTTGAAAGTTAAATGCTTTTGCTGGATCGAAAGTCTATTCGAAGCGAACAAATCATTGCACTGAGTAATAGTGTAGTTTGCACTTGGAAAAATATTGAGCAGTGCAATATATAGTTCGACTTCATGCTGTATTATTTCGATTTCAAGGACAATGATCTAATAGAAATGTTCATTTCGTCTTTTAAATGTCTAAGCAAAACTATATAAACACGAGCAGCTACGTAATAAAGCTTTTAGATTTGTGAGAAAGGCTGCTGGTCCGTAGATTTCGTTTAAAATTGCCGGCATTGCTTAAGTCTGTTTGTGTCCTGTCAACTTTGGAGGCACTTGCCACTGCGTGTGCGGTCTGTATAAATGCTTTTACCGTTCTCTTCATATTGGTGCATTCCTTCTGTAAGGGCAGAACTTTTCTGTATTGAGCACAAACGTGTGCCAATTAAAGTATAGTGAAAAGGTATTTAAGATGCGTGCTCGGAAATCTCCAAGTGTTTAAGAGAGATTTTTTGATATGTTACTACTTATCGAACCGAACGCATGTTTCGATTACATAAAAATCATTGCAACCGAATGCACCTCCGGAAATATTTAATTTAAAAGTGAAGGAAAAGTGTTCTAATATTGCATAACCTGGTGTGAAGTAAAACTGTGATGCTATTTAAAAAATCGATGATATTACCATCCAGTCTTCTGATTTCTCTGTTTTCCTCCTCGCCTTGGATCCCAAGGCAATTTTATTTGATCCCTTTTCGATTTGACAACCAACTGCTCCAAGTTACTTTTCTTCATAACCTTTTTCACCACCATCGCCATCAGTATTCTTCCTTCATACCACTTTACAGACGGCTCGAAATCAGCTGACATGTTATTGTGGTAGTTTTTCCATCTGATACACCGAGTTTATCATTCGTATAATATTGCTCTGTTTTTGATTTCGAGTTAGTGGCAATTTCTGCTCAGCCGGAATTTCTGCCTTCTCATCAGCTGCAACTTTTATTATTTATACTGATAGCATGAGTGCTTTGGAAACACTTTCTACTTATGACATCCAAATGCATCCGGTTGCTTTGGTAAATTTTATCTATTTATTTCTTCGTAAATAGTAAATGTTTTCTATTATTTTCTGTTGGGTTCCGTGAGTCAAGTGTAGGCATCTCGGGTAATGAAATAGGCAATTCTGTTGCTAAATTTGTTTTACCTTTCTATCACAAGACATCCCTTGTTATGATATCAAGAAAGTCTTTGTTTCCCATCTCATACTAATGGCAGACCAATTGATCTTGTGATGAACAAATGTCAGCCTTTGTAAAGCCCCATTGATATGTGGTCTCTGTACACCCCTATACGAGTTGGATTGATGTAAATTGACTGCCCGTATAGCAAGTATACCGCTTTATGCAATAGACATCTCTTCTTGGGCCAGAGGGCACCAAGGTAACCTACTTGTCACACCGATTTTACTGTTAATCATATTTTAGGCGAATGTCCTTCTTTTAAATTGACACGAGTTTATCATTTTAATTCATCATCTGTAACCTCGCAAGACTTGGTTGGTGTGAGACATGCTCATCCAAATATTTTTACCTTTAAAGACCATTGGGTATTTTATGAGCATTTAGTCCTTTTGAACTTTTTTTTTTTTGCTTTTTTTGCATCTGGATCATTTCAACCACTTCCTTTCACATTTCCATTGAATTTTAAAATTTTAGTACCACTGTGTTAATTCTTACCATTTGATTGGCGCATTAGCCAAAATGGCTCTGTGCCATTAAACCCCAAACAACCAAACCAAACTAAACCGCTATTTAAAATCGGAGATTGATGCTTAATTTCGAAACTTCCTTCAAGCGATAAGTGCAGCAAATAATGAAGTTCTCTCTGAATCCAGATTAAACTCTCATTTAATATACTTTTCTTTTCGTTGTCAGGCACGGTTCTGAAAGAATTGTAAAGTTATCAAGATGTGCTTTTCTGTGCGTAGAGTTTACTTGGAATAGTGTTGTTTATTCTGATTAACGAATCCAGTAAACTCCCTCCAGAAGCTCGAGACGAAATGGAAACCATACTAAATATAAGTTTTAATGTTTTGGTGGAGGTAAGGTCTAAAGGAATATGAGGAAACTCTCTTGAAAATCTTGAATGTTTTCCCAATTCATGCAATACTAGGAATTGCATCATGCTCAACAAGTGTAACGATCGTATAAAGTCTCTCAAGCTTTCACCTAGATTATTTTGCTATTACTTCAAAGTGAGTGTGGCTCTTTCCTTTCTTCAATTATTTGAATTTCAACCAATATTTATCACTATTATCGAGTTCGTGTTTTAATATGGCAGTTCGTGTCTTTTAAACAGCTGTTTGTCAGAAGACCATACAGTAGACAAAGAAGATGGGTCTTGGGTGATCTTTTATTTAAAAGAACATTGTGCTATTCTTGACGACTATTAGTCTTGGAAGCCTTTCTGGTGAAATGGAATACAGTAGACCTGCATAATGTGACACACTTCTGGACTTATATTCTTGATAACATACCCAATTGATAACAATAACTGAATTGGGGAAAGTTTGACTACATTTTTATCGATTATGGGAAAAGAAAAAAACACTTGCCCTAGCAAGCATCCAATTTATTTCAAATAATCCAAAAAAATTCATTAATTGCTGCTTAATGACAATTAACAGTTCATTTATTTTGTACTGTACTGTAGTTTTTAAAAAATTACGTAACGATGCTGTCAAAGTGCTTTAAAATATCAAGGGCTTGCCTCATTTCTGGCTCAGCGAGATTTCTTTCCACAATACTTGCTGCTGTCGGAATCTACTTCTGCTGGCTTGGTCTTTCTTGGCAAGTTTCAGTCTGTTAGAGCAGAAAGGCTGGAATGTCCCAGTCAGTACATCTTATCTCCACTCTTCCTTTGTATACCCTCAGAGGTTCAATGACAGTTACCTATTGCCCATCCCTGGTTGTTAAAATGGACACCTTCAAAGAGGTCATAAGAAACTCGAAATTCTTGGGATGTGTGGGTGCGTTCCTGATGTTTCTTTATGTCAGAGAGAATTTCATTGATCGTCAGCGTCGCTACGCTGCTGGAAAATGAGATCGGTCAATTTCTACTAAAAAATACCATTATTAAACGATAGTGATCACACAAACAAAGCTCTTGTGTATATTTGCACATTGTTCGAGGACAGAGGTTTCTTGATACTTGGGAAGCGATACCACAATCCTGTAAGGGGATTACATTAAGCCTACTGTATCCCCGGTACCACATTTCCCCACCGGTTTCCATCCGTCTACTACCCCTCTAGGGGCTCACCTCTTCTTAGTAGAGTGTGGCGCTGTCCTGAATCCTGAGGTACCCAGGGATCTTTTTCTTCTCCCAGGGGGTCACTGTCTCATGGTAGATACGGAGTCAGTGACCCCGGGGTGCTCCTGGGCAACCTTCTCTTTTTTTTCCTTCTCAACTCCATTTTGTTTCTTGTGTGGCTTGTTACTTGGTTCTTCTCTAATTATTTTGAGTGTTTAGCTTTGTTATACACTAAACCATGTGTTGGCTGTGCATGTATAATCTTGGGTGAGGAAAATGGATCCTGGGTCTCTTTTGGTAGATCTGTAGCTTAGCCTATGCTTCTCCGTGGTCAAGTGGGTGCAGGACCAGCCCTGCCCTGGTCAATCGCTGGTGGGTTTGTCTTGGGTACAAGGACTTGCTGCTGTAGGGGTTAGCGTTGCAGCCTGCTGCAATGCTATATCCCGGAGGCTCACCTCTCAGTAAGTACCGGCTGGAGATATTCAGAGCCGGGGCAACTGCCTCTCCCTTGTTGGGATCCATGGTGGAGGGGCTGCACCGGGATGAACGTAATTGTATCTCTATGGGTTCTGAAATATTGTCTGATGGAGAAGCGTGTCCACTAAACCCTCCGCAAAGGAGAAGGAATGAAATGCAAGATTTTTCACTTAGTTTAAAAGAAGGCTCATTTAAGTCAGTGTCCCCCATTGTCATTCATGAAACTCATTCAGTCATGGTTGGGAAGTAGTAAAACAATTAAAAAAATGTAAAATGGAAAACTACTTATAAGGGCTCAAAATGACAAACAAGCTGCTTTGATAGTGACAATTTGAAAAAATGGGTGAAATGAAATACCGTTTGCGCCCCCCACTACTCTGAATCAAGCAAAGGAGTCATTTCAGATCGGAATTCCTCAATACGAATTACAGGCCCTCAGGGGGCTCACAACTTCTTTAGGTGGTACGGTGAGTAACCCAACCTAGGGGTACCGGGATCTCTACTCCCTTCCAGATTACCTCCTCCCTTTGCTTTCTGATCCTGATCCTTCATCCCTCTAGATCAGCAAGCGAGGGATGCTCTCCATAGAGCTGTACTTGCTCTGTTTTGCTTCTTGCTCCATGGACAGCCAAACCCCACGTGTTAGCGTGCGTGGCGACCTTTTGGCGGGTGGCACTGTGTATGGTCCTCAGTATCATTCACGGGGTATCCCTAACCGTCTAAGTTGGTGCTGCTAGGATCAGCAAAGCATTCTCTGGCCATGGCGTTAGGGTGTCAAGCGTCCGGAGGAGGACTCCTGAGCTGCTATAGACTGCTAGTACCAAGGCGAAGTGCCGAGCTGAGATTGTTCGAGCCGGTAAGCTGTTCCTTCCCTTGTTGGCCCGTGGTGGTGCAAGTCGGTTAAAGCCCAATTAACGTTGCATGGAGCTCTTCTTCTGAAATTTCATAGGTGAGGAAAGTTATAATGTGAGAGTATTAACGAGCTGTATGTGAAGAAATATATGGATTTTGATCCTGTCTTTCATCTGACAAATCTCGAACTCTGTCCACTGCTTTCTCCATTTCAGCATTTTAGAGCATACCACTTGGTTGGTGGCGAGCCCAAAGCAGTTCTGAAAATTAGAAATCGGCGATTTTCTCATTGAAACCACTTCTACCCAAACAAAATCTTTCTGTTAGCAGAAACGCACTAGAGTATCCGATATCCGTCATTCTCCCACAAAGCTTAAATTCGTTCGGGTGTGATTTCTGAAACTGAATTGTCTCAACTCTTCTGACTTGGATATTCTTGAAGGGATTCGCTTCCCAGAGTTAATTCATGCTCATCATTCATATTAAGAAAGAACAGAATCTTGACCGACGCCTACATTATACTAACATTCTTACGAAACTGAACTTCCCAAATCTGTCATAGTGGTTATTTGCATTGTCGCTATCACCCTTATGTACCAAACCCGACAAAGATGCTAAAATGCCAAATCGTTTTGCCATTCAGAAGGTTCCTGCCAGAGGCAAGCAGGTGTGCTCTAGATGTGTGCATCAGAAGGACACTCTTTTCACTGACTGTCATGTGAGCCAAAATGTAACTAAAAATTTTAACCGCACGAATCTTAATTCAAAAACAAGTCACATGGCATGAAAAACAGATCGAAATTAAAAAAGTGACAAAAAAAATATATCTTATGTTAAGAAGAACGCAAACTATGTCAACCTACGACTACCCCTCTTTTGCCGCCATAGTCAAAGCACAATAATAAAACAACAGAAAACGATACAAACCGCTGCATCCATTTGTCTTTTTCTGTGTGTTAAAACATTTTTCAGCTTTCTTGAAGTGATAACATCTGTCAGAGACACGACCTCTAAAAGAAGAATTATTTTGAATAATCTACCTCTTTTAATATAACACACATATATATTTATTATCGTGATCCTGTTACACATACGTTTGCAGTATTTAGTAAAATGGCTCTTGCGCCATTAAACCTAAACAACCAAAACAACCAACCTAAAAAAAACTAATCCCAATATCGGATATCGCCAGTCGAAGAAAAGCTGCAACTTTATTGCCCATTTCAGTAATTTTGATAGCAACACGCTTGCCAAGAACAAACCAAGAATTACCATGTTCTTCCCTCCGAGCATCAATGCTGTCAGATAATTCAGTATCCGATGACAGCGATACAGATAATTGATAGATTACACCCTGAGGAAACTATAGAAGATATCCCATGACTTTTCGTACTTAACCATCCATTAGCCAAGATTCTGAATCGAGATCTTACCTACGTTTCTTTAAAATGAAGAAACACAGGCGCAGGAGGAAAAGCTGACGTATATCTTAGTTTTTGATAAAGCTTTTTTCCAGCAACTTCTACATTTGTAAATTGCTTTTTACTTTTGTTCCACAAACTTTTTACGATGTGGTTTTATTCACTTATTGTTTATTTTAGAATCCTGTCATTTTAATTGGTATCTAAATAAGAAAATGGTTTTAGAATTTTAACAAGTTTTCTATATCATCGTATGTTTGGCGCAGTATAGCCATATCTGGCTCTTGTGCCATTAAACCCCACAACTAACTAACTAACTCAATACGATACAGATAGTGATATAATGGAATACTTACGAAACCAAAATGTTTCAGCGGTAAAAAGAATCTCTGTTCGAAAAGATGGACAGTATGTTCCAGCTAAACATTTGATTTTAACGTTCAATGTGCCTACCCTCCCCAAAAGTGTCATTATAGCCTATATTAATTGTCCTGTTCGTCCATACATTCCGAACCCTCTACGCTGCTATAAATGCCAAAAGTTTGGACATTACATTCAGTCTTGTCGTTATACAGAAACTTGCGCTAGATGTGCTGAAGTTGGGCACACTAGCAACACTTGTACAGCTGCCCCTCTTTGTGCTAATTGTAAGGGAGATCACCCTTCTTATGCCCGATCATGCCCACGTTGGAAAGATGAAAAGGAGATTCAGGCTGTCAGAGTTAGACAAAACGTGTCCTTTGTGGAAGCGAGAAAAATTGTTGCAGATAGAACTCCAACAGTTGGAGTCTCTTATGCATCCCGAGCCAAATTTTTTGTATGTACATGTGGACAGAGAAAACCTCCTAATAATATAGAAACCCTTTCCCAAAACAGCCAACAAATAAGTAAAACTCTCGTCAACAATTCGGAATCTATTTCACCAATTAAAATTAATAAGGTTCAACTCCCTAATATAGAAAATAATAAAATAAATACTTCAGTAAAACCAAGTCTACCCCAAAACCGATCTGCCATTCCAAAAATAAATCAAAATCTGGACTCTAAAACCAAAATGACTAATTCGCAATCGAAATCTTTGGTACAAAGTAATAAACTTGGCGAAAGCCCAGGCACATACCTTTAACTTCCACCACGGGCATAAAGCCAAAGAAAAAAAGTGAACAATTTGGAAAAGAGACAAAAGCAGCTAAAAAAGCTAGAATCTTGACACAGAGACGGAAGGACCCAAAACTTAAGCAGGCACTCAAGAAGCGTAGTTATTCAAAAAGTGACTTTTTAACTTTAGCTGAAAAAACAAACAATGAGAACGATGTTGATATGGTTAAAGGTTATCCTACGGATGATAGTGACATACTTACCGATAATTCTGAAGATACTCTTCCTGCTCCTTCTTAATTTCCTTTTTTTACTTAATTTTTTTCATGGCCATTAATCTCCTTTCATGGAATTGTCATGGTTTCCGCACTCATATTGACGATATTAAAAATATTATAAATAAGTACCTACCAATCTGTATCGCTTTGCAGGAGACGTATTTAACTCCTGAGAAAGATCCCAAGATAAAGAATTACTCCATTCAAAGAAAAGATAACATACAGAATGGACGAGGAGTGGGTAGAGTTGCACTACTCTATTCCCAACGTTTTTCATCCAGGCCGCTTGATCTTGATACTACATTACAAGCAGTTACCATTCAGATTGACTTTAAAATGTTACTAACAATATGTGCGATATATATTCCACCAAACCTAACCATTAATCAGAATGAATTAAATAAACTCGTGTACCAACTTCCTGCACCATTTATAATTCTGGGAGACTGGAACGGTCATAGTTCACTTTGGGGAAGTCGGGAAACAAACGTTCGTGGATTTCAAATTGAGAAATTTATCTCCGACCATAATTTATGTCTGTTAAACGATTCATCTCACATTTACTTACATGCAGCAACAAGATCATTTCATACACTAGATCTGGCGATTTGTTCACCATCCATCTTGGCACAATGGAATTTTAGTGTTGATGAGGATTTAAATAACAGTGACCATTTTCCAATCATTTTATCCCACAGTTCTAATAATTTGACAATTCCTAAACAGCCTCCACATTTCATCTATGAAAGAGCCAACTGGCAGGTGTTTAAATATCTTTCGGAACTAGCTCCTGATATCGTACACTTAGGGGACATTGATGCTGCGGTTGATGTAGTTTCAAATTGCATTATAAAGGCCGCCGAGGCAACTATCCCAAAAACTTCGGGAAAATTAAAAAAATTAAATAAGCCCTGGTGGAATGAGCGGTGCTCGGAAGTCAACAAAGCTAAAAAAAGGCCTGGAACCGATTTCGACGGTATCCAACAACCATTAATTTCATAGCTTTCACGCACGCGAAAGCGGTTGCTCGGCGTGTAAGACGACAAAGCCAAAGAGAATCTTTTCGTAAATATGTCAATTCTATTAAAAGCAACATTACCTCAAAAGGGTTGTAGCGAAAAGTGAGGAAGATTTTGGGAACAATAGACATGGGAAAATCATTGTCAGTTTTAAATTGCAATGGACAAATTATCTCTCATTTAAAAGACATTGCTAATGTACTTGGGAAAATATTTGCAGAAGTGTCTAGCGATGAATTTTATCCTCCAGATTTTATTGTTTACAAAAGACAGGGAGAGAGAGTTATACTCAACTTCGAATACTCTTCCAGTGAAATTTATAACACTGATTTCACTATTCATGAGTTTAGAAATGCATTAAATGACTCTCGTCCCACTTCTCCAGGGCTAGATAGAATACATTGCAATATGCTGAAAAATCTAAGTGAAAACTCTTTATGTTTGATATTGGCTCTTTTTAATCGGATTTGGAATGGAAAAGCTTTCCCCACAGCCTGGAGAAAAGCTATAGTTGTTCCTATACCTAAGGTTGGAAAAGATCCACAAAATCCTTCTAATTATAGACCGATTGCATTAAGGAGTTGTTTATGTAAACTCATGGAAAGAATGTTGAATAAACGTTTGGTTTACATTTTGGAGAAGAAGAACATGCTGTCTAAATTTCAGAGTGGCTTCAGGTACGGTCGTAGTACCGAAGACAATGTTTTCCAGCTGGAAACCCCCTCAGGGGCACATCTTCTTTAGGTGTGACGGGTTTCACGACCCCGAGGTACCCTAGTGTCTGATCTCCTTCCGTTTTTTCCTCCCTTTTGAGTTTGTGCTTTTTCTTCCTTCCCTCGAGGGTAGGCGAGGACGACAGAGCTGTCGCCGCTCTGTTCGCTTCGTGCTTCTCATGGACAGCAATATACCCCCACGTGTTGGCCGTGCGTGGCGACCCTTTATACGGGTGGTGCACTGTTGGTCCCCGGTGTATCAATTCGGCTGGTATCCTAACCGTCTGGTTAGTCTGCTAGGGATCAAGCGAAAGGGTCATTCTCTGGGGCTTGGCGTTAAGGGTGGTCAACGTTCCTGGAGATGACTCTGAGCGTATAGGTCCTGGCTAGCACCAAGGCAAGTGCCGAGGCTGAGATTGTTCAGAGCCGGTAACTACCTTCCCTTGTTGGGCTCCGTGGTGGGCGGTGCCGTCGGGACCCGAATCACCTTTTAAACATTGCATGGGTCCTCTCAAGCAACCTCCGTTAAGTGGGCATTCTGTTAATCACTATGATACATATTTTATTTTAAAGCGCGTCAGTCAAAAAGAGGAAAATTTTTCAAATGTTTCTCCTTTCCTTGTTGAGAAAGCCATCACTGGCAGTGTTGGTACTGTTGCATCCACAAAACTATTGCGTTCTGGTGACTTGCTTGTTGAGGTTGCTTCTCGCAAGCAAGCACAACAAATCCTTAAACTACATTCTCTATCTACAATACCTATTTCTGTACAGCCCCATTCAACCCTCAACATTTCGAAAGGTGTCATTACCTGTGGCAGACTTTTAAATCTTACAAATGAAGAAATAACACAGGAACTAACCGGTCAGGGAGTGAAAGATGTGCGGCGAATTAACATCCGTCGTGATGGTGAACTTGTGCCGACAAAACACTTCATTCTAACGTTCAACACACCTCGATTGCCGGAATACATAAAGGCTGGATACGTTCGATGTTCCGTAAGACCTTACATTCCCAATCCATTAAGGTGCTTCAAGTGCCAGCGCTTTGGCCATTCCAAAACAAACTGCCGCGGGACACTTACTTGCGCCCGTTGTGCAGCGGCTGGCCACGAGAGCACCGAGTGCAAAGCTGTTGAAAAATGCGTTAACTGTCAGGGTAACCACACATCTTTCTCGCGTTCCTGCCCTAAATGGGAACTCGAGAAAGAGATTGTCACTACGAAGTTTAAAAATAACATCTCCTTCCCTGAAGCTCGACGGCTGGTTAAAGCACGAATACCACCCGATGGTAAGAGCTACGCTTCGGTCGTTGACAAAAGCTATCCCGTCTATCAAACCACTAACTGTCCTCATTGCAACCACGTGGTAACAATGTCCAATCCGGTCCCTTCTACTTCCAAATCCCCCTCAGGGGCACATCTTCTTTAGGTGTGACGGGTTTCACGACCCCGAGGTACCCTAGTGTCTGCTCTCCTTCCGTTTTTGTCTCCCCTTGAGTTTTTGCTATTTCTTTCTTTCCCTCGAGGGTAGGCGAGGGAGCTCTCCATGAGAAGCTGTTGCCACTCTGTTTGCTTTTTGCTTCTCATGGACAGCAAATTACCCCCACGTGTTGGCCGTGCGTGGCGACCCATTAGACGGGTGGTACATTTTGGTCCCTGGTGTATCAATCGGCCGGTATCCTAGCCATTTGGTTGGTCTGCTCAAGGGGATCAAGCGAAAGTGGTCAACTCCTGGGACTTGGCGTTAAGGGTGGTCAACGTTCCTGGGAGTGGCCCTGAGCGTATAGGCCCCAGCTAGTGCTAAGGTGGATGCCGAGGCTGGGAACATCCAGAGCCGGTAATTGCCTTCCCCAGTTGGGCTCCGTGGTGGGCGGCGCCGTTGGGGCCCGAATTATATTCAAACTCGCATGGGTTCTCAAATTACTGACATCGACAAGCTTTCAGAATACGCTCGTTTCCTCATTCTTTCTATTCCAGACGGAAAACTCGAAAAACTCTCTCCATTTGCTATTGAAAAAGGTCTTGCAGGAATTGGCGGAAGCCCGAAATCAGTGAAAAAACTTCGTTCTGGTGATCTATTACTTGAAACCAACTCTGCTGTCCAGACAAAATCTTTCCTCTTAGCCAAATCTTTTCTCAACAATCCAGTCACTGTTACACTTCATCGTACCTTAAACAGTTGCCGAGGCGTCATATCAGACAATGAATTAATGAAATCTACCGAAGAAGAAATCTTGGAAGGTCTGTCCTCACAAGGAGTGACAGCGGTTAAACGTATCTTCATGAAAAAAGGAACCACTCTCGTAGCCACAAAACATGTAATACTTACTTTCAATACTACAAAATTACCCTCTACAGTCAAAGCCGGTTATATTTACTGCAAAACTCGTCTCTACATTCCCAATCCAATTAGATGCTTTAAATGCCAAAGATTTGGTCATTCCAAAACTGCCTGCCGTGGAAGACTGACATGCTGCAAGTGTGCTTCTGTAGATCACCTTACATCCGACTGTCAAAGTGCTGAGCTTCTGTGTGCAAACTGTAAACAACCTCACTCAGCAGATTCAAAGGATTGCCCACAATGGAAAAAAGAGAAAAAGATACAGGAGGTCAGAACTAAGCAAAATCTTTCTTACTATGAAGCCAAGAAATTATTATTCCCAGAACAAAATTCTATGTCATATTCTAATGCCTTGAAATCTTCAACCTCACAGCCTTCACAAACAGATGAACGTCTTACTAAAGTTATCGTCCCACCTTTAATAAAGCTTACGCCTGTTAAACCAAATGTCTTGCGAGTGAAAAACGTTTCTACAACGAAACCTTCAACAGCATCACCTTCGACAACCTCTGCAGCTCAGTCCAAATTCAAAAAGCATTCTCAAAATGCTAAACAAGCAAAGGCTTCCGACCAATGGGAGTTGGTTAAAGAATCAAAGGCAGCCAAAAAAGCTCGGCTTTTGGCAGAACGGAGAGGTCACGTTTTACAATCTCTGTCCCGCTCCCGTTCTCTTACAAGAGAGGACTTCCTAAAAAACCCTCCCCTCAGGGGCACATCTTCTTTAGGTGTGACGGGATTCACGACCCCGAGGTACCCTAGTGTCTATTTCTCCTTCCGTTTTTGTCTCCCCTTGAGTTTTTTGCTATTTTCTTCTTTCCCTCGAGGGTAGGCGAGGGAGCTCTCCATGAGAAGCAATTGCCGCTCTGTTTGCTCCCTGCTTCTCATGGACAGCAAATTACCCCCACGTGTTGGCCGTGCGTGGCGTCCCATTCGACGGGTGGTGCACTGTTGGTCCCCGGTGTATCAATTCGGCTGGTATCCTAACCGTCCGGTTAGTCTGCTAGGGATCAAGCGAAAGGGTCATTCTCTGGGGCTTGGCGTTAAGGGTGGTCAACGTTCCTGGAGATGACTCTGAGCGTATAGGTCCCGGCTAGCACCAAGGTAAGTACCGAGGCTGGAAATGCCCAGAGCCGGTGGCTGCCTTCCCTTGTTGGGCTCCGTGGTGGGCGGTGCCGTCGGGTCCCGAATACTTTTTTTTTCTTTGCATGGGTCTTCAAAAGAAACCTCCCTTCAGTGGGCAATCGATTGTTCCAAACTTTGACACTTTTTTTATCATTAAGCGTTTATCAGAAAATAACGAGAACTTTACCAATGTTTCCCCTTTTCTGGTGGAGAAGGCTATCACTGGCAGTGTTGGCATTGTCACATCAACCAAACTAATGCGTTCAGGTGACTTGCTTGTTGAGGTTGCTTCTCGCAAGCAAGCACAACAAATTTTGAAATTAAATTCCCTTTCAAACATAGCAATTTCTGTACAACCGCATATAACTCTCAACACTTCAAAAGGTGTCATTACATGTGGTAGGCTTTTAAATCTCTCAAATGAGGAAATTACACAAGAATTAGGCGGACAGGGAGTGAAAGATGTTCGGCGCATTAACATCCGTCGCGATGGTGAGCTTCTGCCGACCAAGCATTTTATTTTGACTTTCAACACACCTCGATTGCCGGAATATATAAAGGCTGGATACGTTCGCTGTTCCGTAAGGCCCTATATTCCTAATCCATTAAGGTGTTTCAAGTGCCAGCGTTTTGGCCACCCCAAAACCAACTGCCGCGGGACACTTACTTGCGCCCGTTGTGCAGTGGCTGGCCACGAGAGCACTGGATGCACCGCCGTTGAAAAATGCGTCAATTGTCAAGGTCAGCACACTTCTTTCTCGCGTTCCTGCCCTAAATGGAAGCAAGAGAAAGAAGTTGTTTCTACCAAGTACCAAAAGAACATTTCATTTCCTGAAGCCCGACGACTAGTTAAAGCGCAAGCACCACCTGATGGTAGGAGTTACGCTTCTGTCGTCGAAAAAAACCATCCCGAATACCAGACAACCCACTGTCCTCATTGCAACCATGTAGTTACAATGTCCAACTTCCCCTCCTCTTCAAAATCTCCTGAACCTGTTGCAATAGCATCTCCATCTGGCACTAAAAATAAACATATCTTACCTAAATCTAGCTCTCCAACCTCTGCAGTTCTACCAGTTTCACAAGACTCATCTGGATTTACAATAGTAAACAGGAAGAAAAAACCTAAAATAGCTTCTAAAACTCAATCGGCAAACAATAACCAAAT
>BGPR01025479.1:0-22306 GCA_013235015.1 Araneus ventricosus
GAATTGTGAATGACAAAGACTTCTAGTTTTAAAAAAAATTTCATTTTATTATCTGAAGAACGAAAATATAGTTGTTACATATATTAAATAAAATGAAAAAAAAAACATCTTAATAATTCTTCTACTTCATCAGAAATAAGAATGTCATTAAAAAACTTTTCACAATTCAAAGTAAAAATTCATTTAAGAAAATTAGTAAAATAAATTCTTGTGAGAAGAATTTTAACAATTCAAGCCTTGATAAGATATTTATTTTTCTTTTCTTTTTAACTTTTTGAGAATTGTGAATGACAAAGACTTCTAGTTTTAAAAAAATTTCATTTTATTATCTGAAGAATGAAAATATAGTTGTTACATATATTAAATAAAATTAAAAAAAAACATCTTAATAAAACCCACTGATAACAAAACGCATAATATTTAAAAACTATAAGTTTTAAACGAACTTCCTGTCTATATTAATTTTTTTTAGAAATATTACTAAAAGTGGATAGTGTAAGATAAGTAGACATAGAAATATCAAAAAATACCAGAGCTCTCTAAATCTGTCCTTTAGAAAGCAATTCAGAACAATTAAAATAAATAATATCGGAAGCAAATTCAGTTATGATCTTTGCTGTTAACAGAAATGAATATTTGCACAATTCAAAAAGCAAGCAAACAAAAGAAAAAAAATGATTTTCAAATAAGTATTTTAAATATTCATCAAAAAGGATAACATTACATATCTATTCAATCTGTACTCAAATATCTCATTATCAAATAGACAATGGGATTTTTAATAAAACACAGCAAAAACAATGACACAAATTGTTTACAATTTTTGCAACAATCATGCATTTGAAAAAAATGTCTCAATTTTTATTTTTAATTGAAAGAAAAAAAACATTGATTTGGAACTCTACAATGATAGATTGGAAGCATTCAATACAGGAACTATTTTAAAGGTAAAAAAACACTGGAATTAAAATATCTTATTTTTAAATTTCAGCTTTGGTTAGCTTAGTGGAAGCCACAAAATAAAAAATTTCAAAAAAGATCTCATGAATATGCACAATTTATGGCATTAAGCTACTTAATCCTTGAGACAAGGAAGAAAAAATACTTCTCTTAATTCTTTTAACCCTTAATCTGACTGTGTATCCCACGATTTCTGCGGCTTGGAAGCAAGTCTATTGGCTCGACTTAAGAACAGGGGGTGGTCCGCCAAGTTGAATTTTTTTTTATCGCCAAATGTGGTAATCGCCGCCATCTTGAAACCATCCAAGATGTCAGATATTTGGCGACTTTTTGGATGGTTGGCCCGATTTTAAAGTTTGCCGAGATACCGCCTCCTGTTCTTAAGTTTTGCCAGTCTATTTTCTGCTGCATCCTGCAATTTTACAGGATAATGTGTTTACTCAGGACTTTTATAGCACTGGATGATATTATACTAATAAAGCTTCACATATAACTCTCTTGTTTCAACACCTTTATAAAGGTGGCACCTAAATAGTGATTTTAAAAAATTACACAGTCAGAGGGTTAAAGGTGTAAATAATTCCTATTTGATAGCAGAATTTTACCCAACACAGTAAAACTTCTCCAAGTGACACTCCTGCTTAGCAGCCAACCCCTCATAAAGGACACTTTCATCTGCCATGGAATTATTGCTCCACATACATTAAAATAACCTAACGGTCACTCAAACCTCTCTGAGCAGCCAGGTTGGTCGCAAGTTTAACTTCGGTGAGGTATATCCTATTCTCGTCTCTCTGACTTTGGACTTTTTATTAAAACAAAAGGAAGGAAAGAAAGAACAAAAGGCATCATACACTGATAAACAACACAGGAAATCAGATCAAAACTAAGCATTCCTATCCCAATGTAAAGAGAAAATTGAGCTTCGTCCTCTACCGGGGTTGGGCATTTCAATTGCGGTAGAGGTTGAATGCCCAACCCCAGTAATTTCTGCCTTTCAGATGCCGATTCCAGAATCTGACAAAACAGTTGCTGATATGGACTATGACCATTAGCAAATGAAACTTTTAGATGAGTAAACTTTACAAAAAATAGGTGATATTATTCAACAATGTCCAACAAAATTATTAGGGTTTTTTTCCAATTAAAAAAAAAAAAAACTGGAAAAATTTTACCTTCAAAAGTGCTGAAAGATCTGAGCAAATGCTCACTCTAATCTAAATAAATTCAAATACAATTTAAAGTAAACTGAGGATAAGCAAATCCGAAAATAATTTTTATAATTTAATATCAATACATAACACCTGAACTGTTAAATGCAGATTGAAAGGAAATTTTCATTGTCAAATGTGTTTAATAAATGAAGAAAGAATAATACTCTCATCTCCCATTTTAAAGAAAATATATACATAGCAGAAGAAAAAAGACTGCAATAAATTCAAATACAAAACCTTACTTTGAAAAATTGAAGAAAACTCAGATGTACAGCAAGACGACACAACGTAAACTAGCTGACTGTGTACAGATAACTAAAATTTCACATCAAGAAGGCTCTCTCTTATCTAACGTACCGTGTTACACAACATAGAGAAATGTCAACACATCGTTGCTATGCGCAATGTTGTGAAATCAAGAAATAAATTTCGATTAATCGAAAATGAGTAATCGGAAAATCTCAGAGAAAAAGTGCAAGCAAAATAAAAAAATCATAACGGATAATAAAACAGTATTTTATTGTGATTGAATATTTTTAGAAAAGAACAAATATGGATGTTATTTTAAAATAAATAAATTTATATATGTCAAATAATTTCTTGTTTTCAATTCATATGAATTTGAAATGCTATAACACTTAAAGAATACAAATTATTTTAAATCAATTCATAGAATATAGATAAAAACAATTAATTCAAAATTATATTTTATTTTTACAATTTTGACATTCGGCACTGTATTTTCATTTCAAGTTACAAGTCCAGATTATGGCAGCAATAATATCCTCAACTCGGGAGGGCTCCGAGAGCACAAATAAATAAATAAAAAACAATAAACAAAATCGGAAGCAATTTTGAGTTGTTTATTATAAATAGTTTTCTAGATATACATAAAATCTAATTTCCCAGTTTTCCTCTTTCCAAAGGGTCGATGTGGAGGCTGTTTTGTTTTTTTACTGCATAGATAGTTTCGCGCCTTAGAGAGATGTAGAGTGGTTACCTGACCTGAACTCAGGTAATTAAGAGTTCATGGAGTAGCTAAATGGATCAAACGTGTCAAAATTGAAGAGATGTGACTTTTTAATTTGTTTTGAATTTCTCTGGTTTATTTTAACTTCCCATGCAATATTTTGTGTATGTTAATTGATGAAAGTTTTGAACAATTATATTTTCGGAAAAATATGTGTTTTGTGTACTGTGTAGTATATTCAAAGAAATTTCTGAATTAACAGGATTAGTTTTTAGGAAAGAACTTATTTTGAAAAGAAGTATACAAAAAATATATTTCTATATTTCAAAACATCTTGAAACAAATTGTTTTATCATAATTTTTTTTGACTATTTTGATTGCTTTGACCTATTAATTTGTGAATTACATTTTGACCCTTTAAACAATATTTCTTTTTAAAGTTGTAGCTTTTATGTTTCTAAAATGCTTATTATTATTTCATGGGATGGGCAATAGATGAATGAAATTTAGGCCATATTTTTAATTTTGATTTATATGTAATGTGTAACATTTTAGTACTGACTGCTAAAATATTTACCTATTTGTTATGAAGTCCCATTATTTGAAGTATATAAACATTAATCAAGTGGTACGCGAGTAATAAAAGTTGGGAACCCCTGATTTAGTATGATGTTAAATAATAACCTGAATTAAGTTTTCATAAATTCATTCTTAATAAAAATGTGAAAGAATATTTTGAATTCTCAGCATTCTTCTTTGGTTAGCTGTTTTAGTTGATAGAATATTTATTAAATACATGCACTGGAATTTCTTGAAATATTATTCAAATTTCCAGCACTGTCAGGAAAATCAGTTGTCTGATTTGTTTTCGCTGTTTTTTTTTTTTTTTTCACTTTAATTTTCTGTAGTTACATATTGATTATTAACCTCTGGTAATTTTTTCTTACAATGTTTTATTATTATTTTTAATTTCTAGTGATTCATAAGAATTTGTCTCTTCTTTTTAGGGGGGTTCTTTCTTAATATTTAAACTAGATATATGTTAGTTATTCTTTAAAATAAGCTGTAATAACATATTACTGTAAGTAATACTGTAAGTACTGTTAATAAACTGTAAGAACTCTGAAACTATCTTTTGAACTGAATGGAAATAGCAATTCCCTGAAAGCATGTACTGTTTTAACGTTACATGTTATTTTTCAGTTGCCCTGAAAAATCTGGATGGTGGTTTACATTGAGGATAGTTCTGTAAATCCTGATAGAAAGCTATTTTGGAGATGATGATTTTATTTTCCAGTCTTGCTAAGTGAATAGCATTGTATGGGATTATGCCTTGTTGGTTAGTGTAAAATTATATTTGCTTATCAAATTCTGATTTTTAGTTTTGTTTCTGTGCTCTAGTGTTAAGATTGAAAAAAATTAATTTCTGATTCTCTCTTCTTTGTAATTATAATATATTTGAGCAACTTAATGTCTAAGAAGTCTTTGCAAAATTTTCTTGAGAGAGTGTACTTTGAAAATGAAGGTTTCTGTAATATCAAACAGAATTCTGTTGTTATTAGGTTAACCTGGAGTTTACGGTGCCCGCCTACTTCGTTCCTCTTAGGATCGCCAAATCTTTGCCGCCAAGAACGGCGATGAGAGAACATTCGTTTTGGATGCGTCTAGATATTTTTAACGATTGACAAGTGCGCATGTGCACAAATTGATCTTTTCATCGGTGTTTTGACTGTTTTGTTCAAATCTTCAATGCAATTGGTCGATAAATTCGAATTTGAATAAAACTTCGTTTGGAATTCTTCGTATGGAATATCGGTTCAGTACTGTGTATGTTATTCTGTGTTTCGTTTCTCAATGAATAAGCGAAGCTACGATTATTCCGCTATGCTGTAAGCGAAGCCGCTGATGTTTTTTTAAGTTAAAAAATTGGCCCGGTACATGCTTGAAATGCTGCAGGCATTGCATGCGGAAATTCTCGTTTTCGGAATTTCTTGAAAAATGTGGATTCCTAACATTCAATGAAAAAGCGGAGCTACTTGTTTCCTGCTATGCTGAAAGCGAAGCCGCTGATGTTTTTTTAAGTTAAAAAATTTGCTCGGTACACACTTGAAATGCCGCAGGCATTCCGTGCTCAATCTCTCTTTTTCAGGTGACGCATGCGCAAGAGAGCAATAAAAAGCAGACTGCACATCCAAAACAGTATTTGGCGAAGGCACATGAAATTGCGCCAAGAAGAATTGGCAAGAAGCAGGCTGACACCGTAAACTCCAGGTTTACCGTTATTAGAACGGAATCTAGTTATTAATGGATTTTATTCGATTGATGTGTAATATTTAATATTAAAATTTATTATGTTTGATATTCTGGATACCTTTGTTTTTCATTTACATACTGTACATCTTCTCCAAAACAGTTGTTGTAAGTCATGTTGTTTGACATTTAGCCAACACTTCATTACCAGATATAGAAGGCATATCTTCTCAAACTTATATGCTTGTTTACATTATCTCACTTCATAATGAATTTTTTTTTGTGGAGTTCAATAGTTTGAACTGATGTGGTTTATTTAATTAAAAAAATCTTGAGTATAAATTTATAGTCTATGTTGAAAATATGAATGATATGTGTATTGAATAATAGTATGAGTAGGTTGTTCTTTCTTATTGTAAATGTTTTATTACTTCATGTGAAAAAATATTCATGTGTTGGTGAAATGAAGTTTACACAAGTGCTGTGTCTAACAGTTTGAATTTTTATGTTATTTCAAATTCTTTCATGTAATAAATGCCATTTATGAAATCATATTTTTGTTGCTGAATATCGGGTGCCTAGAATTTTCTCCCCTCCTCTCTTGAGTTTGCTGTTAGAGATAGATGCCAGTATAACAATCTTATTTTCACCTAATAATTGTGAATTTTGTACATTTTTTGTTTTGTTTTCATGCTTTATGATCTGGGCCACAGACTTACTACTAATGTTTTAATTCTTATTTTGAATTATTATTTGTGGCACAAGTCAACTTGAATCAACATCTCCATTTTTTAAAAATTTGTTTCCAGAATTTGTCTTTTAGAATAGTGACATTTTTGGT
This sequence comes from Araneus ventricosus, assembly GCA_013235015.1. Classification (NCBI taxonomy): domain Eukaryota; kingdom Metazoa; phylum Arthropoda; class Arachnida; order Araneae; family Araneidae; genus Araneus; species Araneus ventricosus. The sequence goes on from BGPR01025479.1 coordinate 6,236, forward strand.
TTGCTATATTGTTAAATTTCTTTAAAGCCATATGATAGCTATGCCTGGCTGTACATTAAAAAAAAGGAATAACTGTTGGGTATCTTTCTATTGCTTTTAACTTAGTTCCCTAAGGGGTGTCGGTACCTCAAATTTTTTTCAAAAAATTACAATTTGAGATTTTTGCTTTTTCAAATTTTCTAGATTTTTATCTTTCTAAAAACACTTTATTTTAATCCTTATGATAATTAGAAGTTTGAAAATTCTAGTTTTAAATCATCACCGAAGCAGGGAAAAAATATGAAGACCATCAGAAACAGATACATTTTCCAAGTTTAAAAACGAAGAATTGTTTGGGAAGACTTACCTTTATAAAAATAGTTTACCGGTTGTTGTTGTGGAATATATTCAACACATTTTTTGCGATTTGTCAAATTCAAAGTTTTTGAAGAAATGCATGCATGATAATACCGAACTGCTAGTGTAAATAATATGATACATTGTCCTTTCCCGAAGAACAAATTTGTTCAAATAGGAGATTTTTCTTTAGGTATATTAGCTACATAAATATTTAACAAAGACAATGTCAAAACATGGAAATTTTGAGGATATCTAAGTATAAAGTCTGAATGTTATATGAAAAATGCCATGAAATTCCTTGATGAAGAAAGACTATAAAAATTACTCTAATTTACAGACAGCATAGGAGAAAGATATAGAAAAAAAAACTTAAAAGGAATGTAGAAAATAATGACATTTACAAAAGTATGAAACATCTAAGAGTATGGGGCTGGAATGTTCTGAAAACTAATATTTTTTCATTAAAATGCATTTTTTTCAAAATGAAATTTTTCATATGTGATGTACCTTTTCTCAAAACTACTGCTCATAGGTATGCAACTTTTTTTTTACACATTCATTATGTTTCCTAATATGTACTAAAATTAGCATTTTCAAAAAATTTAAAAATAAATTTTTTGAAATTTTTTTGTGGGAAAAACACATTAAATTTCACTATGTCTGATTTTGTAAAATTTTTTAATTCCAAAATTTAACAAAAGCTCATTTCACTGTGATGAGAAAGATGTACTTTTCTTACATAAAAAATTTCAAATACATATCTGTAATCGATTCTGCGAAAAGGTGCATTGCGAATGGTCAATTTAACATTGTCTGTTTGGGGGCTTCCGACTCCCCAAATCAGGCAGTTGTAGAAAATCTGTTTTTGTTCCAATTACCTGGTAATATGTTTGTGAGGATTGTTGTTGGATCTGTGGTACGTGGTTTCTTTTTCACTTGGATTGTTTGATTTTCAATCTAATAGGAGGAGTAAATTTTTAATTTAACATTGCTGATGTGAGTTCTTTATTTATTTTATCTTTAATTTTCTGACATTAAATTGGCAAAGTTATCCTTTTCTATCATAAGAAGTTTAAAAAAAGATTTGTTAAACCTCTTCCCTCATGCAATGTAATAGATATTGTGTCAACTGTTTCAAACAATTGAATAGTTATACAATAATGCTTATACAATGTTACATATAAATAGCAATTTTCATTCATTGCTAAAGGATTAGACTTATTTCGTAGTTTTACATATAAATTATCCAAAACAGCTAGCAATTTTATACAGAGAAATTAAAAATTTAAGGGTAACCAACCATGCTGAGAGTATAAATACTGTGATCCTTTGACTGGAACTATTGTTAATGCAAACCAAATCATTATGTTAATCTAAGTATTTATTTGTTCTACCACACAAAATCTTGAATTTGCAGCTAGGAATTGTTGCTCAGCCTAAATTCCAAATTACACTTGAAAATAAGATTCTTGATGATGAGATGATAAAATATAATTGTAGGTACATGAAAATGTTACTGTGATAAAAAGATATCAATAATTTGTCTTGGATTATCAAAGTGCTGTATTCCCTATTTCTGTATAAATTTTAGTTTATTTATTTTGAAAATTAATAAGAACTGGCTTGGCTTTTTATATTTAATTATATAGGTCCAATATTAATATTTAAAATTATTAATCCTTCTTATTTCTAATAATTGGAAGAATTACACACATTTTTTTTTATCAGCCTGAACAAGGGATGAAAAGAAATAATGACTTACAGCTGATTTTGGGGCATTTCATTAATTATGGCTAAATAAACCTGGTGACATCCGAGTATTGTATGTTTATAAAGAGAAGCAAACTCATCGAAATGAGAACCACACATACTAGCCATCTTTGATGACTAGCTTGTTCACCGGAATTATTGGTTGCGAAAAATTTCAGTTAACTTTTTTATACATAGCTTGGTCTTAATGGCTTCCTCAGCAAAGCATTTTTAGTCTTCCATTTAACTTGTACTATTTTAAAAGCCTTAGTTATACCATTCTATTGCAGTGCTGTGTGTGCGTTCATGCACACACAGGATACAGACATGTCACATTTCCGCGGAAACGCGGATTTCCGCTTTTTCGGCTTGAAATTTAATCATTCTTGGGATCGATGCAAATCTGCATTAAAATTTTTGTTAATGTGGTGTGTGTGTGGAGGGAGATGCTCATGCAAATAAAAACTGCTCGCCATGTGTAAATTTTGCGTATAGCTGTAAGGCGAAAGAGTTTCGAATTCATAGGATAGTTCGTAATTCTGACGAAAGCCGTTTAGCATCCTTCAGCACCATTTGTAGTGAGATCATTTTTACCCTAGTTGTTATTTTAACAAAACTTTCTACGTATTTCATTTTTAATCCATTAATTTTATTTTATACTTATAATAATTCTACAATATTTCAATATAATATCTCAAGCACTTTTTGTATAAATTTATTGTTCAATTAATCATACTTATTTTAATTTTTGGTGTTTATGTTTGCCACAATAAATTATTTATGAAGTTCATCTTTTTTTGTTCCAAGCCTGTGCCTTGTCTGAGGATATATTAGGAGTACACCTCCCTAATACTCTGTGTGTGTGCACTACAGGACATATTAGGAGGTGCAAACAGTGCACCTCTCTTATACTCTATAATTCGATCTAACATTTGAACTTTAATCTAAAATGCAAAATCTCTTATCCAATACTTCCTTGCAGAATCGAAACATGGTCGTGAAATATAAAAGGATAGTAAGTAGAATCGCTCATCATTGAAAGTTTTGTGCTTTAACACTGAATATGTTTCATAATTTACACAATCTGTTACAGGATATTTGTTTACTGATTCAATAAAAAACTTCACTATAATAGAATAAGAAAGCAAAACTTTGAATTAAAAGAGAGATAAAAAAAATAATTATACTTTCAATTATATTACAGGAAAGATAGCAGTGTTTAAGAATGCACAGATTATAAAACTTTTGATCATTGCTTGCTTCTGAATTTAAACCTTAAAAAGTCAACCTGTTAGAGCAGAGAGTTGGAAAGTATGAGTGCATTGACGTGTTGTATCACAAGGTGCATGATGGGTAAATTGTTTCTAAGGAGCGAAAACGAGAATAAAGGAGCCCTTAGGCACTGTACTGGAACTATATATCTTATCTAGCTAGAATTGGAGAGATAGTTTCTCAATTAGATTCTCCATTTTAATTAAAGATTTTGGATTTTGCTTAGTTGATTGAAAGATTGACAGAATACCTGAGGCTTACATGTAAACAAATTTTCATAATTTTAATTACTTTTACAGCCAAACAAACTATATACAGGCATGAAAGACTTCCGCTTTTAAGCGGAAATCCGCTTTTTTGAATGTCTTTCAGGCTGTTTCTGAGATCGATGCAAAACCGTCGAGAAATCGTGACCGAAAAATGTGGGGGGTGGGGTGGAAGCTATATCCGAATCCGAAACGAACGCCATTTTTTCTCCGTCACAAATAAACAGATGCATTCTCTGGGGTTTACGCGCCGTATCTATCACCTCAAGTGATTGGCACACAGCGTAATGGGGGTAGGCGGAACTTCTCCCGTATAGCCGAATGACGACCGCTCTACGAGTAGGCCACGCCTTGCTGTTGAAATCGCACGTCAGTGAGCTGCTATCGCCGATGTTGAATCACGGGTTGAATGCTAACGGTTGTTATGCAAAGAACTTCTACTACTACTATCATTTGTCTTGTGTTTGGCGGATCGCACATGTGATGTTGTATGTTTAGTGTTACGTTCGTCAATTGTAAAGATCAGCGTTTGTGAGTGTGACCGAGAAGCAAAATGGAGATTAACTTAAACGATGAACATAAAGTTCGTTCCCTAGATGCGAGCGAAAAAAATAAATTTAAATTCGAGTGGTTGAATAAATCTATGAAAATTAAACTGGCGGCGAAAGGTAACGATACGAACGTGGAAAAGATAGCAGTAAAAGTAGGAGATTCGATCAAGAAGATCGAAATAAGTGGAACTGTAAATTGCCAGCTTTGCTCTGATACCATTTATAACCAAACATTCTAAACTTCAGATATTATTTCATATTTATGTCCTTAATTTAATGCTTTTTAAAGAACGTATTGCAATTATTAAACAATCTTTAAGTTGCTGAACTCAAACATTATTCAAAATAAGTTAGTATACATGCATGAAGATTGTATGCTGGAATTTTTAACAACAGATCATAAACCTAAAATTATTAACATACATCAGATGAAGAAATCATTTCCTATATTTTAAATACAGAATACAACAGCTGTTTTAGAATAATTAAATAAATTGCTTTTTCTATATGTATTTTAAGTAGTAACATCTTGTGCCTTTGCGTTTGTATATATATCGATTTTGTGGTGAATTTTGTATTCGCGTAGAGTTCAGCTTTTTTGAACAGTTTGCACTTTCATGCCTGTATATATAATCTGATAACAGCAAAATTGGAAGCTGCTGATACCAAGAAGTAATATATAAAATTACAATTAGTACCTTTAACTATTATATTATTAAAATCGTATGTGGCATTCAGTGGCGAATCCAGGGGGCTATGGGGCTGCAGCCCTCGAGCTAAACCAGAATTCTTGATTTTATTTAAAGTCACTAAAACTGTTTGTTCTTAATTTCCCTTTTTTTAAAAAAAATAATAAAAACGTGGCAACATTGCTTGACAGACTCGGAAATTTTCCTACTTTTGTAGTCTTTCTACTTGTAGCTTTGAAACAGTCGAAAACATTTTTTGGCTAGTTATTTCATTGTATTTTTATTAAATTATCGAAAGTATTGTAGTGTTGTTTATGAATCTTTTTGTCCGGTCAGGAAAATCTGTAAAGCTAAAGTATTTTGGTTCATATAAGCCATGTGTTTTGACATTCGTCACGATGATACAAAATTTTTATACCTCAGCCCTCCCAGACCCGAATCTCGTATTTGCCACTGGTGGCATTCCATCTCTTTTATGTTTTTGTCTTTGTCAAATGTATTATAGCATGAAAAGTTTCTTGTCATTAAAAGTAATACCTCTTCTATAAAGTTGATTTTTCTTTCTGTTAATTAATTTTTATTAACATTAAATCAGAAGAGCTGAGCGTGGAAAAACATTTTCCAGGCGTTCATTTATAGTTATGCATCACATATAGTTATTACTTATTTTTTAAAAAATATATTTGCTTGTGTTAATTTTATTTAAAATGTATTTCAGGCATCTATATATTTTATAAAATGTTGTTTTCAATATTTAGGTGTTGTTTCATTGATGCTACTTAGTATGGTTTGTGAGAGATGGCGACTGATATTAGTGATATTGTGAAGCAAGGTTATCTGAAAATACGCAGCTGCAAACTTGGTGTAAGTATTATAGATTTGCATAGATATTTTTCATTGTATGCATGTCATGGCATATTGCACATGTTTTCTAACCTATAAATCTGTATCTCAGAAGTAAAATATCTTAAGTCCAAGATGGGCAATGAGTGTCACCACTGTAGGTTGGAAGAAACAAAAGATGATCACTCTAAAAAAAAGATTGTGCTTTGAAATGCAATTCACTGAGGAACTTCTTTTGGCTAGTCCTGTAAAATGTTAATATTTTTTACTTAAGATATTTCACCTCTGACATACTGCAATATCATGTAATAATGCTTTCTTTTGTAAGCCATTTTTGCTTTTATTATGCTGTTATTTTTATTTTTTTTTTAAGAGGGAGGTACTTTTCTTCATGCTTAAACTGCAAATCGTTTACCTTCAACTTAAAATCATTTTTAGTTGGCTGTCTTTTAAATGAATTTTCGTGTTAAAAAATTATTTTCAAAAAGTTGACAATCCAGATATCATTTGGCAAAATCATATTTAAGCCTTTGAGGGACACTATGTCATGTTTTATGTTTACTTTTAAAATATATATTAATGAAGTTCCATGACCTTACAAAAAATATTTTACAAATATTTTTTTTTCCTTTCTTTAGTTTTTTCTTGAGGGGGTGGGATGATGTTTACCCTACCATCCCTGAAGGGACTTGAGCATTCCCCAAGATTCTTAAATGTTTAATTTTTTTTCTCAGTTCTATATGGAGCATAAAACTGCTTATTTATCACATTTTCTTTAGATGTCTGACTTAAATTGGCTAAGTTTTCAGTAATATTTTTATGGCTATCACTTTATTTAAAAGTTTCAGAATAGAACAGTCCACTCACTTTATATCAATAAAATCTTGAACTTCTCTGTTTATTAGAAGGGAAGAAACAAGGATTTGGTATCGGTACTTGTGTTTGTAATTATACTTTTCTAAAAAGGCAATTGCACACAAAAGCTCGCAACTAGACATATAGTTCAAAAAGGCTTGCCAGAAAAAGCTACCCAATTGTACATTATAGCTGTGTCAATGCTAATTTAGCTGTATACAGTACACTATGCCTTGGGAAATTTGGAGTAACTTTTCAGCAGGGGCAGAAACTGGTAAACTGGGAGCAGCTTCAACAAAACTATTTTCTGTCCAGTGCAGTACTCATATATTCAGTGATGAGAGGTGTTTATGCGTTTTGAAACATATTGTATGTCTGAATAATTTTCATTTATTCAGAAAAGTATGTAGATAACTAAAACACCCGATAACAAAGTAAAATTTTCTTAAGAAATGTGGTACAAAGAAAATGAAAGCTCTTGAAAGATAAATTTTAAAAAACTGCTGCAGTGTTGATAGAAAAAAGTATGCTACAAGAAAGCTTTGACGGTTAGAAAAGAATTGCCTACATTTAAAAATTAAGTTGATGATAGAGCTATCATTTTATTACATTATCATGAAAATATTTTTTTTTATTACAGTGGACACCACTTGTACCAATCACTTTGGGTCTATGAATAGGTGATCATTGCATCCGAACAGTCAATTCATCCGAAATGCCTTAAAAATAATACAAATTTATAGCTATTCAAGGATAGTAGAAAAAGCAGACTATACTACATTATTGTTATGTACTCATTTGTTTTAAATAAAAAAAAGAAAATTGGTATTACAAGTACAGAATTGAAAAAAAAAAATCATGGACATTTAATTTTTTAAGCTTTCTTAAAAAAGTTTTTGATTTCCAGTAATTCATTTTTTTTTTTCCTTCACACATTTGTTGGATATATTGTTCAGATGAATAATCAAAATATTCAGCACTATATTGGACTTATCTTCCTAAAATACGAAGGGCTTGAAACACTTCTTAGGCTGATGGTGGTTTTTCCTCAGGCCTCTCGTCATCGTTGTTGTTCTCATGTTTTGTGGCATCATCTCGTCGAAACCGAACATTACAAGCAAATTGTTGTTCATTAGAAGTGGCAGATTTTCTATGTATTTAGGAATGGGAGATCCATTCTACACTATTTTGATCAGTACAACTCATTAATTGTTATATCCATGATCCATACAAGCAGCGACTACTGTATTAGAAAAACTGACATTTTTAAACACATATTAAAACTTAAAAACTATCTTAACAGCGTGAAAGACATCTTTTGCAGATATTGTGTGCAAATTTAATTTTGCTGCTACACATTTATGATACTCCTACATTATTTAATGTGTTTATTGCTAACTGAAGTAGGAAGATTGCTACCATTAATTGAAATATAAGAAAAAAACACTTAGCTTTTGAAGTGGGAACATTCTAGAATTAATCAAATAATTATATAACTAAGCTAGGTAAACATGTGCCTTGCTAATAAATTTCAGAAGAAGAATGTATCTAATATAATGCATGCTGTTTATAAAAAGAAATATTGGCTGTGTCAAATTTTATGTGTCTGTCAATGAAGTTGAGGAGAATTCAGTTTATTGGTGGCTGTAGTTTTTTTTCAACAATATAGAGACGTGACTGCTTTTCTATATAAGTGAGAAATATTAGTTTACACAGGCATTGAAAAGTATGTTTGTTAGGATGAGTGTGTTTATCGTATGAATGATTATGTTTAAAAAGTGTACTAAAAGTTGAAAATATAAAATGAAAATACAATATTTGTCTGAATTTTTCTGTAAGATAACAAAAATAGAAATTAATAGCAACATATTAAATCAAAATCCATCTCTGATTTTTTTTTTTTCAATTTGTTCATGTCTTTTACGAAGTACGTGAAACCTTTATCTTAAGACTGTCATACCGATGCATGGAATGTATATTTTATTGCTTGATTTCAATATTCCCTGTGCAGTATTATTTGATTCATCATCTGGTCTGATGTTTGTCAAATCTATTAAACCCAAATATGCCCTGTCTAGTGTGATGTGGAATGGGTCTCCTCATCTGACCACTGTTCAAAATTACTAATCCCTAAACAAACTTTCAAAAGTATCAAAACAAGAGGTTAATATTTACTAAATGAAAGTAACTTGCTGTAGCATCTCTGGATATTCATTTTAAAATATGAACAAAGAAATGAAATGGAAAATAATGCTGCAATATATTCTGGAATGGGCTCAGGCCTTAGAGGAAATTAATATTAAATTCAGACCTTAAAGTCTTTTTCCTCTACAGGAAACCTATTCTAGTTTTGCATGGATGAATGGCCTCTGATGAAGTCATCCACCGGATTCGTGCTCCTTATCGTTGTCTGCTATATTATTTTTGTATTTTTAACTCTTCCACAATGAAAAATTCCCTTTATTAATATTTATGTTTATTTTGCAATTATATTATGCTATGTTTGTTTTTGTTATTTATATAATTACACTTTTATTTAGTTGTGGCAGAGAAGATGGATTGTCTTAAGACGTGCATCCAGTAAAGCCCCTTGCAGGTTGGAAAAATATATTGATGAAAAGGCTGCCCGCTCTGTCACGGGCCATAAAATTGCTCTTCTCACATCAGTAAACACAATCTGTAGGGTACCAAATAGTGTTAAAAAACATGCTTTCACGATTTGTTTTATGGACTCCACCACTAAGTGCTTTGCCTGTGATTCTGGTAAGTACTATGTAATGGTACTCAGATATTGTTTTCAAAGCACATTATTGGTTTGTGATGAATCAGGGGTTGATCCAGGTTTTTTTTTTAGGTGCCCATTTTTGTGAAAAAAAATTTTTATTATGTAAAACCTTCAAATTTAGCAGTCATATTTCTATATTTTACGTGAATTTGAGTTTTGTGAAGGGTCCGTTTTTATGAAGTGGAATTTTGTGAAGGGGCCACAAAACGGCCCCGATTTTCGCCTGGATCAACCCATGAGAATTATAGTTTTTATTATGAATACTCAAATAAATATTGTTTACTTTCAAATCTAATCAAAATAATATTTTAATGTAATAGGGTTGAGGTTATTTAAACTTTTTTGCAGTTAAAAATTCAAAGAAAAAATCGTAGAAGAGTAATATTTTTTATCATTATGTAAATTACTACCAAGCATATGCCTATAATAAAAAAGTGAAAAAAATTCTATATATATTATTCTAGTATTCTGTTTATTTCAAAGATGTTTACATCAATTGAAATATTTTCTCTACTTATTCAGACATAAAGGCTTATCGATTAATATGGATTTTATGTTATGTTTTTGTAGATATCAAATATTTAGTCTCTAAATTGAATAATATAATTTTTAAAATTAATTTAATAGTGAATAATAACTTCTTGAAAGAGAATTTATAAATTACATGATCATAATCATTTTAAAACATTATTTTATTTTGTTTCTATTAAATTTTTCTTAGATGATAATATGATAAAAATGACTAATCTAGTATATTGGAATTATCATCATTATACATTGAACATTTCTTATATGATGAACATTTCTTAACCATTAGACATAACCATTTTTGTAGATGATAACATGATAAAATGACTATCTAGAATATTGGAATTCTCATCCCCCCAATTTTAGAATAAGCTTTTGTCAGAAAATTTGAAACAATATTTTGCATGGTTGTACACACCTACTTTGCATAATTTTTTATTCAGGCATATAATAAATAAAATTAGATGAATCTTCTATGAGCAAACTTGGTTCTCCTTTCTTCTAAAATTTATTTATGAATAATTTATTAAAAGTTTAATTCTATTAGATTTCTTTTAGCTCTCATCAAAAGTTATGAATAATTTATTATAAGTTTAATTCTATTAAATTTCTTTGAACTTTTATCAAAAGTCTTGCTTTGTTTTATTATATATTTTTTAATTATAATGGTCATCAGGCTTGGTGTGGGTTCCATAAAATGATTACTCGATTCATTTAACTAAATTACTATACTAACTTATGCTACACAATGTCACATGATTACTATATTACTATTACTTACAAATAAGGTTATATATAGTGGTCCTAGTTCGTTCGTTGGTGTAGACGATATGGTTGGCCTGTCATCATTAACCTCTCACTTTAACCCATCCATTTCTGTCTCTGTACTGTTTCTGCACAGCTTGATGCTCATAGCAACAGAAGCGACCTGTGGTGATATTTCGCTAGTGGTCCACATTATTGTGAAGATGACACTTTTAAGCAACTGGTTGTGTTTTTTGTGTGTGAGTGGAAGTAAAATATCATGAAAATCTTTTATATCGAAAGGGTGTATGTTAGCTAAGCTGTAAGGGTGCGCACTCTGAAGAGTAACGTGAAGACACATAAGGGGTGTGTGCAACACCCCAATTCTTTATTTCGGCATTTAAGCAAAACTAGCAACATTTTTATGCTATGTCTGTTCCAGATGATTCATGCAAACAGTTCTAGTTAAACAAGAACAAATTTTTAGATGAAAAATTTAGTAAGTAATACATTATATTATTCAGAACATTTCGAACACATAAGAAAAGTACATATCTTACAGATATGTTTTTAACATATTTTACTCTGAAGAATCATCATTATAATACTCGTTATGCAATTTGGATAGAGAAAAATACTACTTCTAATTTTGTTAAGTACACAGGAATTTTTTTAAGAATTCTGCATGGCTTTTTCTTTAGAAGCAATAAATTTAGGGCGTGTTATACTTTTATTTTTCAGAACAGTTTCTACAATTTTAAACTTTTTCTTCGATAGTTTTTGTGAAAGCTGATAAGACTTTGACTGGCTACAGTTACATTACGTCCAGAATAATGTAACTTTTGCATCAATTTCTTAACATTTTACTTACACTATTATCCAGTTTAAATCTCCATTTTAGAAATATAGAATATTTTTCAATCCACTTGTTTCTGCACTAAAACTTAAATAGTGAGACAACATTATTTTCCTATGCCTAATGTGATCTCTCAAGTGAACAAAGAAAACTGACGCGAGGACATGCAAGAGTGGTGAATTCCAATTAAAAAATAAAAGATTTTTTCTTAAAACATGTTCCGTCTGTTGAAATGTGACCTTAAAGTCAGATAGCATGGACTTGACTCATTTCAAATAAAGGGAAGTCTGTATGTTTTTACGTGGCGTGGGGTGTCAGGCACCCCCCTTGCGCTTCGTGGCATGTTAATTCATTTGCTTATTCATTGAAGAAAGGCAGATCAAAAAGCAGGATGCCGCATCTGGTTTAAATGCTTTCGTATATTATTCAAAAATATTATTCATCTGAAATAGATCAAAGTGTCATTTTCAAAAATGGAATATTAATTTAAAAATTGTATTGAAACAAGTTCCTCCATTCCCCTTTCACTGATTTCGTATGAGGAGAATTTTGATAACTCTTAATGTTCAAGTTCTGTAGTTGTGGTTTAATGTTTGTACAACACAGAGATTTGTCTTTTTTAACTGTCTTTTTATCTCCAGATATGGAAGCTGACACGTGGGTCAAACTCCTAGTGCAAGAATCTCTAATTCCACAGCCTGGATTTAACACTGGAGAGCCTGATGTTTTGAGTCCAGGGATTCAGAAGGAATTGCAAGGTTGTTTATGCATTGCAATTGTTGTACATTAATTATCATGCCTTTGTTGTTGCTGTCTTAAAACATAATCTATACATGTTTCTAAAAACAACCACAGATTGATATTTATCCTCCATATTTAATCTACTTTTTATTCATTTTATATATACATTTCTTGATTAAAGCATTCATACATTATTAATGATTGATTTTATATCACATTTAGTAATGATTAATTAAGTTGATTTAATTGATTATGTGTTTAAGTGTGTGTGATCATATCCTTTAACATTAAAGATTAATTATAAAATTTATTTTCATAAAATGTCTTGTTAAACTTTGCATATATTTTAAATTAAAATAGTTATTCCTTTTATTATTTTTTTCATGATCCCCCAAAACAATAGTTTAATTTATTTACTAGCAATTTGAAGAATTAAAAATTTGAAATCTGGATGTCCTCTTCTCTAATTTCATTACCAAATCATTATTAATTTCAATTAATTTCATTCAATGTAGACTAATTCATATTCTTATTAAAATTTCTGTAATTGTATCATTTTGGTTGTGAGAAAACATTTTATGGCTTTCTTTCATGTGTGAAACAAATGGGAGTTGATTTTATTTAAGACTAGCTTCCTTGGGTGACCATCTAGTTTTAGAAGATTGGATTGATCTAGAATATATCATAATATTAATTAAATCTTTTACACATGACTTGATATTCAAGACTCCCTCATTAACCCTCTGAGCGCCCAATTATTTTTAACTTTCAGATATCAGGTTAGAAAACTTAGCTTTTAAAGGAAATGAATCGATCTTTTTTGTATTTAATTATATCTTTGAAATCTTAAGAACACTTTATCCATGGTTGTTTAAGAGAAATATATATATGAATATGAGCTATCTGCTTTTGAACTGAACATGAAAAACGGAAAAAGACGTTTGTGCCGCTCAAAGGGTTAAAGTATTTTTTAACATCAAATTATGATAGACGTGTAACCTGTGTATTTTAGTAGCTTTGCACCTGTTCTGTTTATTGTATACATGAACCTCACTTATGGAGTCAAGTCATCTAACACACCTTCTAATATCTAACTACATATTGTCTTACAAAGTGCTGTAACTACGCTTTCTAATTTTTCATTTAAAGTACACTGTCAATTCCAACATTAAAATGGTATTGCACATTTTACTTGTGTTATATGAGCAAATCAAATAGTATATCAGCTGGATTCAAACATTCTCATAAGAAAATTAAGAAATTGCAAACATAATCTTTCAGCATATCAGACGTTGTTCCTAATATCTTAAAGGGCTTTGTTAGTATATTGCACACACACACACACAAAAAAAAATTGATGAAATAAAATAAAAGAAAGTAAAAGTTCTTCACAACCTTGGCCAAAGAATATGAAAAAATAAGCAATCTTAATAGCTTAGCTTTCAACAGTGGAAGAAAGACATGATTCGATATTTGTAGATAAACAGAAACAGCTTATATTTCATAGCAACAATAAAAATTAATGATTAAAATATTACATAAAAATATTTTCTTTTGAATTATCAAAATTAAGGAAAAATTACACTACATTGTTTTGTAATTATTAAAGAGTTAATTTTCTTGAGTTTTAAGGTGGTAAAATAATCATTTTTGTGTGGAAATATTTCCAGATGTTATTCTGGGAAGATGTCAAAATTTTGCCTAATTTTTAATTAATTAAAATTTTTAAGAATTTACTCTGAGGTACAAATTTCCACACTCCAAAGTAGTTTTGTGCCAAACTTGTTAACTCTTCGAGTCCAACAGTCTAAGTCAACAGTCTAGACTAACGTATGCACATCCATTTATATCATTAACAGACTTGTCCTTTCAGGTGAATACCACTGCTTTTTTTAATTACCAAAACATGATGATCCACTTGCTGGTTCTGTTTTCACTAATGTCCATGTCTTTTATGATAGTAATTGGTTAGAAATTCAAGATGGTTGATAAAATAATTGAGAACTATGTATTTTTCATAAGATAAATTTTAGTTTATTTTATTTGAAGCTTAATTTTGTAATATATTTGAATTTCTAATTTTATGAGAATTTTAAACTTACTTTCTGTCTGTTGTATTGATATTCATTTAAAACATTAGTCACAAAATGCAAGTACATGTTAACTGTATTTGGATCTGTTTTGCCAAAAGTGGCCCATGTTCCACTGAGGAAACCAAGCAAAAGATTATTATACATTTGACATGTGTATATATTGGAGGAAAAAAATTGATATTTTATTTGAAGGGTAAAATTTATTTTTTAAAATGTATTTCATTTTTATTTTTTTACAGAGCAATTTCATGTGTACCTTATGCCTACTCCAAAGCTAGATGTATTTGGTGAATGTCTACTCCAAGTTACTCATGAAAACATTTACCTTTGGGATATAAATAACAGTCGAGTGAAGTTAGTTGCCTGGCCTTTAACTGCTCTGCGTAGATATGGTAGTGATCCTTCCAAGTTCACATTTGAAGCTGGCAGGCAAGTGTTTGTTGAATTTTCAATTGTTAAAAAGGGGCAGGGGATTTTCTCAGTTTTTAAAATTTTCTTTTCTAATTTTTAAGGCAACTTTGTGTCTTAATTTATTTTTTTCTTCTGATTATTAAATTTTTGTACTGTTTTTTATGATAACTCTTAGCATTTAGTAAAATCAGTTAAGTTTACAAATATCATTTAAAGGTACAGAAACATGTATTTAAGTTGAATGAGATCTCTCACTGAAATTTATATTATGCTTATTATACTGCAAAAATGAAGTTTTGAGGATTGCATTATCATTTAATGTCTTTGCTAATATTAAGTCATATACCCTTACAGACTTAATGGCTTAATCGCTTAAGGACATAACCCAAGTTATGTACTCGTTCTGAATACCGTAGGTTTCCAAAAAAATTCGGTCCTTAATCAATTAAACAAGCATCTGTTTCTTATGTTGTTAAACAATTACTATAGGATATGTATAGCTTCAGATGCATATTAAAGAATGTGCCATTGCTTTGCTTTCAAGCTATGAAGTTTCTAGATGAATTCATGAATTTAGTTGAATTTTTACATTGGTGTGGGAAACCATGTCTGTGTTTTGAAATGTGCATTTAGTGTGCTTGTTTTAAAGCATAGAACATTGTGCTTTTCTGTATTGAAACAGTTAAAGTTTTTATGATTATCAGGGATGAGATTTTTCCGCTTTTGGGCAAATTTCCGCCTTTATGTTATTTTGGAAAAATTCCGCATTTTTGTCTTTTTTTCTCTCAAAATTCCGTTTTTTGTTTCCGGATTTCCGTGTTTTTTCCCCGCAAAAATTTGGTTTTTCTTCCGAAAATTCCGCTTTTACACAAAGAAAAGAAACCTTCCTATTTTCCATTTTCGAAAGAAAATTCTGAGAAAATATGTTCGACCATGCAGTTTAACTACACCGGCTAGGAAACCAGCTGATTCATCTACTGACGAATCAAATTTATATTGGTAAGCTCTACACTGATGAACATTTCAACATATTCTGTGTTATTCAAAGTGTTAAGTACCACCTTTTTTTGCAGAAAACAAAACCTCTGGCATATTTTGTAAAAAAAAAGATTTTTTTTTGCATAAACATGTTGAAAAAAAACTAGTTGAAATAAAAGAATAAAAACAAATAAACTACATAAAAAAAAGAAACTCCTGTCAAAAGTGGCAGCTAAAAAGCTGTGTGCAAATGCAGCAATGAAGCAGAGAATAAGACATTAAAAAAATCTTCTCAAATAAAAAATAAAAGATGATTTACCTAGGCATTCTAGAGATAATGTAGTCCCGACAACTATGCCAGTAATTAAACA